>JAYESA010000007.1:46178318-46220307 GCA_036927795.1 Iris macrosiphon
CTTTTGACCTAGTTTTGACCCAGAGTTGACTTTTTGGACCTAGAGTTGACTTTATGATCCAGATTTCACCGGTTTGATCAGTTTGACCTAGAACGACCCCAGAAGCCTATTTTTAGTTATTTTATATCTGTTTAACTCATTAGAACCCTGTTTAACCTTGCTTTTCACATTAGGTCCTTGCGATACCGGTTCGGATCGCCAGTTGCTCAGGACGTCAGGCGAGTACATTCTCTGATAGTTTTCATTATCTGATGATTATTATGATTCAGCTTCTAGTATTGTATCATCTGATTATTCTGGCACAACATGGGATACTGACTGGTATTTCTGGATTCATTTACTTGCGACACGTATATTTTATGTTTCTGGCCTCTATTCTGGAATCACATACAGGCATCACCTACAGGCATCACTACAGGCACCACTCATGTTTCAGGCTGGACTCATCTTGATTTATGTGTCGGGTCTTGGATTCACTTGTATTAGTCGGGGCGGGGAAATACTCGAGTAGACATGTAAACATTTTCATCTGGAATCATCAGGAATCACTCCCTCTGGTCTAATCTGGAATGATAGCAGCCGTGCACCCAGTGCGCGGTGAGCCGTACTTACCCCTAGCCGTTTATATGTGGAAACAAGTATTTAAAAGATACCGAGTTCATTCTTTATAGTCTGGACTCACTTGCATTCTTGTTGGTCTCACTTACATGTTTCTGGACTTGACTTACTACATGTATTTTATGCTGGACTCACTACACGTTCATGTGCACGGACTTGATCTTAGTTTAGATTTCTTGTATCTTGCAGTCATTACTATCTTGCTTCTGATATCCATGCATCTTTATCTTTATGCACCAGTGATATGTATATTTCCTTGTTCCATACTTTATTTTATTCTTCTTGCTACTTGCTATAACTGTTTTATAGTTTTTATCATTTAAATGGAACTGCTGTTAGAGATGTACTTGCTCCAGTCCTGACTGGACATATTTTTCAGAGTATCCGGAGGAGTGGTGTCCGACGTTTTATGGACCTGAGCCTGTCAATGGTGCAGACAGGGACCCTCTAGTCTAGGAGTGATTTTTGGGTTGGTAGCCGGGATCACTAGGACCTTGTTGTTGTTTTTATTAGCTTTTGGTACCGGATTTGTCTTCGGTTTTGGTTTGAGACCTTGTTTTGTATATTATTTTGGATGATGTATTATTATTATTATTGATGTTGTGGTTGTTGTAGTAGTTATTGTTGGTTAGACTTTATAGTTGTTAGTCTTCTTTGTTATCTTATCGTGCTTAGATTCATGATTGAGTACTTGATTATCATTATGATATTGCTCCTCCGTTTGGAGTTGAGATCTTGACAGGTTTATATATTGATTGCGTGAGATTGTTATCTAGATAGTTGACCTAGACACCGTTCTACCGCCGATGCTGTAGTGTAGGCTGGACGTACCCACGACTCATGCCCGATTTTCTGGGTGCGGGTCGTGACAATACTATATTGTAATATGTAATATTGTGTACATATATATCTTATAAGTTGTAAGCTATATATGTAATTAGATATTATGTACTACATATACATATATTACTACACATATATATATATATATATATATATATATATATGTATGTGAGGAGTATGAGTGTAAGTATATTCATATGTAGTAATTACATATATTAATAATTATAGATGTACGTATATATATATATATATATATATATATATATATATATATATTTTAGCGACAGCAGCAAAGGCAATAGCAGCCGTGTCGCAACAACACAGCAGCAGCCACTTTAGCAGCAACAACAGCAAAGGCGACAACAGCAGCATCGTCGCAATAGCACAGCAGCAGCCGCTGTAGCAGTAACAACAATAAAGGCGACAGCCGCAACAACGTCACTATAGCACAGCAACAGCAACAAAAGATACAGCAGCAGCAGCGACAACAGTTTAGCGACGGCAGCAGAACCGTCGCTAAAACAACAGAGTATCAGAAGATCAGTGGCTTCAGCGACAGTCAGCAGTGATCATTAGTAACAGTTTGGTAGTTTTTAGATATTTATATATATTGATATATACATATATATATAGTATTTAATATATATATAGATTCCTAATTGCTAATAGTACTTATAGTATACTATATGTATAATAATTAGTGTAACATATATATACTTACGGGTAGTTAATATAACAAGTATTTGGGTATTACCTTGAGATACCAAGGTAAGTACCAAGGTATTGGGGATACCCAAGGTATTGGGTTTGGGGTATCAAGATTATGGGTTTATGTTGTGATACCAAGTTGGTTCAAAACCAAGGTACCTATTTAATGTTTGTCTTTAAGATTTTATTTAATAATATTATTTTGGCATTTGTTTGTGATATTTTCCTTTTGGATTTACGTATCCGGAGATACGGTATCGTAGTATTTAAGATATGGGTTTTGTGACCTAGACTTTAGTATTTGAACCCAATATCCTTGTGTTAGACTTTTGCAACATAGAATTAGGTAGTGGACCACAGTTGACCATAGTTTGACCATAGTTGACCATAATTGACCTTATAGTTGACCTTAGTTTGACTTGTGACTTAAAGTTGACTTGTTGACCTAGTAATTGACTAGTTTAACTTATTTGCTTTCCAGAACCTTGTATTGATGTTGTATTCTATATCTAGGTCTTTGAGGTACCGTATTAGATATCTGTGAGACTATACATTGGACTTCAGGCGAGTACATTCTCTAGTAGTTTCTCGTTTATGATATCCTCTATGTTTATTGTATCTAGTGTAGATATCCATGTTTCTTGACATGATGGTTACATAGATTGGTATATCCGGATCTCGTCATGAGATATTATTCCTTGTATATGGTGTATCTTGTGCAAGTCTTATTTTATTGGTTATCTTATGCATGTACTGACACTAATTCTCGGGGAGATTTTCTACCTTCCTAGAGAATCCCGTGTCATAGCATACCATGGTTGGATCTATTATACCAGTCAGGGGTGGGGAGTATTTTGTTGTAGATATGTGATCATACCCTCCTTGTGCATGTCTTGTTTATTGTGAGTGTTGATCATACACCGCACGTATGATCATCCCGGCCATTATACTCTTGTGCAAGTTCCCAAGCCGATCACATGTTAAAGGTAGTACTCACACACTTAGACATTAGTATACTTATTCATTGTCATATTGTTCATTCTTGTATTTATTCCAGTATTTCTTTATTGTGTATCTCTTGTATCTATTGTGCATCTTGTATGTTTATATTTATTTACTGTTATATAGTTTTATCATTGATTAGAACTACAGTTAGAGATATACTATGCTCCTTTCCTGACTAGATATATTTTTCCCAGATGACACTGAAGAATGGTACCCTATCCATTATGGACCTCAGGATATTGTGGGTTTAGAGTCTGAGACCCTGGCTCAGGAAAAACTTATCCCAACTGAGATAGATGACCCAGGATTAGTAGTTTCTTAGTATTCTTTTGTACTGGATTTGTCTCCAGCTTATTTGTTAGTCATTCTTCAGACTCATTGATGTATTATTTTAGACTCATGAGTTATATGTGACTATACTATTCTTTATTATATTCGTGCTCGTTCCATCTTAGATCTGTGATTGAGTATATTGTTATTGTTGGTGGTTCATTATATTCCTAGATAGATTACCCAGACAGCGTTCTATCACCAATTCAGCGATGTAGGCTAGGCGTTGTTCCCGACTTGTACCCTTACACCGGGTACGGGTCGTGACATATTTTTAGTGGTGGCCCATGCATGTCCAGGCTTCGCAAGTTATGCAATATCGTGGTAGTACGATGACTTAGTTGTACTACTGCGAGCCTGATTTAGGATATAGGATATAGGCTACAGGCTGAGGATACTCAATCACATCTAGGAAAATTCTTTTGATTCAACTATTCTCCTTTGATATTGATACTTGATCTCTTAATCTGTACTTTCCTTGAGTGTCTTACATCATGTGCCATATTGATTCTATCTTTCGCTTTGTCTCAGGATGCCGCCTAAGACTAGATCGCAGCAGGGGAGAGCAGTTTCTGAGAGGTCTGCGACATCCCGAGGGCCTACACCAGTCACTTCTCCGTTGATTGGAGTGTCAGCTGCTTTCGGAGGTCCACCACCTACTCAGAGGACTGTGACAGCTGTATCTGAAGGGCTTCCATCTCTACCTCATGTGCCAGTAGAGGTGACACAGATGTTTACACTGTTTGGTGAGATGCTCGAGGCACAAAGGGCTCAGTTAGAGGCACATCAGAGGCAGATCGATGTTCTATGGCAGGGCATCGAGAGTGCTCATCAGCTTGCTCGTGCCGTAGTCGAGAGAGGAGTTTCGGTCCAGCAGCAGGATGTTCCTCAGGTTGCTCAGCTTCGGTCAGGCAACATTCAGGACTTCAAAAAGTTGGAGCCTAAGGTCTTCAAGGGGACAGAGGGCATCATCTATGCTGATGATTGGCTCGAGGACATTGAGCATCTTATGAGGGTGTCCCATCTTTCTGAGGATCTGAAGGTTGAGGCGGTAGGACTTCAATTGTTCGACGTTGCTAGCATTTGGTTCAGGAATGAGCCGATTCTTGTTGACGCGGGAAAATCTTGGGAGGTATTCAAGGACCTCTTCAAGAAGAAGTTTTTTGCTCGGGCAGACAGGCTAGCCTTGGGGAGGCAGTTTGAGAGTCTCATTCAAGGGAGCATATTAATAATATTTGCAAGGATCGAAGAGTTACTCTAGGAGGCCGGGAGTTGAGTGCGTGTCTACTTGTAATGCCACTTCCTAACTACGATATTGTACTCAAGATGGATTGGTTGAGTAGGTACCGTGCTAGCATAGATTATAGAGGTGGTAGAGTTTTGTTTGTTCCGTCAGGAGAGCCAGAGTTTGAGTTTGCTAGAGGAGCTGCAGAGCAGAAAGAAGGCATTATTTCTAGAGCTATGGTGGAAGACAAGGAGTTGCCGCATCCGTTGATAGCAGAATTCTTAGATATGTTTCCTGAAGAATTGCCAGGGTTGCCGCCAGATCGAGATATTGAATTCTCTATAGACTTGGTGCCAGGTGCATAACCAATTTTGCAGTATGTCTATAGGGTAAACAACAACGAGCTGGTCGAGCTGAAGAAGCAGGTGGACGAATTACAGGATTAGGGGTTTATCAGATCGAGTTTTTCACTATAGGGAGCCCTGGTATTGATTGTACCGAAGAAGGATGGATTGGTGCACATGTGCATTGATTATAGGGCTTTGAATAATCTCACTATCAAGAATAAGTACCATTTGCCACTGACTGATGATCTGTTCGATCAGTTGAGTGGTGCCAAGGTATTTTCTAAGATAGATTTGAGATCAGGTTACCATCAGGTGAAGGTGAAGCCAGAGGACATATCGAAGACTGCTTTTAAAACTCGGTATGGTCAGTATGAGTTTATGGTGATACCATTTGGGTTGACTAATGCACTGACGGTATTTATGAACCTGATGAACAAGGTATTCCATCAGTACCTTGACAAGTTCGTGGTGGTGTTCATCGATGACATACTCATATACTCGAAGACACCGGAGGAGCATAAGGAGCATTTGAGGATTATGTTGGATTTGTTGAGGAAGGAGAACCTATATGGGAAGTTGTCCAAGTATGAGTTTTTCCTGGATAAGGTAGAGTTCTTGGGGCATGTTGTGACTGGTGATGGTATTTTAGTGGATCCGAAGAAGATCGCAGCAGTAGAATCTTGGAAGACCCCGAGTTCGGTAGCAAAGATCAGGAGTTTCTTGGGATTGGCAGGCTACTATAGGAAGTTTGTGCAAGATTTTTTGAGGATTGCCGAGCCAATGACCAGAACCACCAGGAAGGATGTAGAGTTTGTTTGGACGGAGGATTGCCAGGTTGCTTTCGAGGAATTGAAGAGGAGATTAACGTTTGCTCCTATTTTAATGTTGCCATCAGGGTCTGGAGGTTTCACTATTTATAGTGATGCATCGGGGAAAGGGTTGGATTATGTTCTTCAGCAGAATGGGAAAGTGATTGCCTATGCATCCAGGAAATTGTGACCTTATAAAAAGAACTATCCTACCCATGATTTGGAGTTGGCAGCAGTCATCTTCGCCCTGAAGTTGTAGAAATATTATTTGTACGGAGAGCGTGTGGAGATCTTCACAGACCACAAAAGCTTGAAGTACGTTTTTACACAAAAGGAGTTGAATATGAGACAACGTCGGTGGTTGGAACTGATGAAGGATTTTAATATATCTTTGCAGTATCATCCTGGGAAAGCTAATGTAGTTGCCGATGCTTTTAATAGGTATCCAGTATCTATGTTCTTGACGCAGGATCGATATTTATTGGATGACTTGGAGAGCTTGGGCATTGAGGTGGTAGTTCCTGGTGGTGCTATATAGATGTGGGGATTGCAGATACATTCAGATTTAATGGACAGGATCAAGGCAGCACAGTATGAGGATGTATCTCTGAGAAGCATCAGAGCTCAGGTGAGAGCAAGATTGGAGGATGATTTTACCATGAGGATGGATCTTTGAGGCATGGAGTTAGATTGTGTGTGCCTAGAGGGGAGCTGCATGAAAAGGTATTGCAGTAAGCGTATCGCTCTCAGTATTCTATGCATCCAGGTGCCAACAAGATATATCGGGATATGCGAGAGAGTGTGTGGTGGTATGGTTTAAAGAGGGAAGTAGCACAATTTGTATCCAGATGCTTAGTGTGTCAGCAGGTGAAAGCCGAGAGTCAGAGGCCAGGAGGTTTACTTCAGCCATTACCCATTCCAGAGTGGAAGTGGGAGCACATTACTATAGATTTTGACTCCGGACTTCCATGATCTCCAGGAAGGAAAGACGCAATTTGGGTCATCGTTGATAGGTCGACCAAGTCGGCCCACTTTTTGCCTATCAAGGTGGGTTTGTCTACGAAGAAGCTGGCAGAGATGTATGCGAGGCAGATCGTTAAGATACATGGAGTTCCTGTCAGCATAGTCTCGGATCGGGATAGTCGTTTCACTTCTCATTTCTGGAAGAATTTGTAGGAGAGTTTGGGCACTCAGCTCAAGTTCAGTACTGCATATCATCCCCAGACATATAGGCAGTCAGAGAGGACTATTCAGACTCTCGAGGATATGTTATGCACTTGTGTACTAGATTTTGGAAGTTTTGGGGAGGACCATCTCCATTTGGTAGAGTTTGCTTATAACAATAGTTACCAGGCTAGTATAGAGATGTCACATTTTGAAGCTCTGTACGGTCGGAGGTGTCGTACTCCCTTGTCATGGGATGATATTGGAGAGAGAGTTTAGCTTGGGCCAGAGATGGTTGTGGATACAGCGAAAAAAGTTCAGTTGATCAGAGACAGACTTCGTGTGGCACAGGACAGACGACGGCATTGGGCCGATAGCCACCGGAGACCTTTGGAGTTCGAGGTATAGTTTAGATTTTGTTTTTGTGCTTGTTATTGGTTGTTTGTTATAGATTAAGTTCTTAAGGTGGTATTTTGTTCTAGGTGGGTGGTTTAGTATTTTCGAGGATTTCTCCGATACGAGGCACGATTCACTTCGGTGGAGACGGAAAGCTTAGTCCGCGATTCATCAGACCTTCCACTATTCTAGAGAGGATCGGTGCAGTTGCTTATAGACTAGACTTGCCACCTGCATTGGAGGGAGTGTACAACGTATTTCACGTATCGCAGTTGAGACGGTACATGGCAGATTCTAGTCATGTATTGGATCACTCGGAGATAGAGGTGAGCCCTACTCTTAGCTATCTAGAGCAGCCAATTGAGATTCTAGATCGGAGAGAGAAGGTGCTGAGGAACCAGACTATTTCTTTGGTATGCGTCGCATGGAGACATCACTCTCTAGAGGAGTCTACCTGGGAGAGAGAGGATAAAATACGAGCGCGTTATCCATATTTGTTTGTGCCTTGAGGTATGTTCTTTCCTAATTATGTTTTGCTCTTTCATAGTTAGTTATGTTCTCTAGTTCTGTTCTTGTTATGTTATGTTATTTTCTCGGGGTAGTTTTGTCTTTGAATTTTGAGGACAAAATTATTTTAAGGAGGGTAGACTTGTCACTACCATATTTTCTAAGAAAAGGTATTTTAGTAATTTTATAATTAATTAAATATTATGCATGATAAATAATTATTTGTTGTATTAATTAATTGTTGTTAGATGTTAGTTATTTATTTTGGACTTGTGTTAGTGGACCTAACTAGTTTAGTTTAGACTCATGGACCAACATGTATTAATTGTTAGATTTGAGCCCAATTTAAAAGCCCATTGATTAGGGGATGGATTAAATTAAGTAAACCATTAGACTAGAAGCTTCCCTCCATAATTATTTCTTCATGAGAGGCCCTAAGGGGTATAATGAATATTAAATAGTAGCTTGAGGAAGGGGTAGAGGGGGCCAGCCTATATAGAGAGAGGGAATTAATTTTTCTCTCTTTCTTTCATTTGGAAACTAGATCTAGAATTTTTCTCAACCAAATTCCTTCATTCCCACTTTATTTCTCTACCAAATTTTATCCCAATTCCTTTCCAAATCATCATTGGAGGCTAGTGGAGCAAGGGTCTAGAAGGAGGAAGTAAGGATCTACAAAGAGGAGCAAGGATCTACAAGTTGGAGGCCAATTTTATCATATTTGGAGGTTTTATTAGGAATCCATCTCCCAATAGGTATAATTCAGTTCCCCCCCCCTTAAATTAGGTTCTAAATATGAAATTTAACCATAAAAAATTAACCAATATGCATAGACTACCCATAGAATTGGGTTTTGTGTTCATAGGAGGCCTATTATGAAAGTTATGGTATTTTTTGTATCAATTTTGGAGAAATTCTGAGATTGACATTTGTTGTGCGTGTCAATTGGTCCTATAGATCAATTTGGCATGTGTTTGTGTGTTTGGGCCTAGTGTCATGTCCATAATTGGGTACCTGTAGGTCGTATTCCAACAATTTGGTGATACGTGTTGATTTTGGAGTTTTTCCTCCGACACGGGACTTTGAGCATGTCACATTTTGACACGGACACGTAGAATTGTATTTGACTCTTCGTATTGTTCATAAATAATATATATGACTTGTTCGTGTCCTTCGAGGTATGTTTGGATGTGTGGTGGACTCGTGTCGCATGCGTATCCTAGATCTAGTGGGATACGGGATGGTACGATCCATGTGTTTGTGTAATTTAAATTATGGATCTATTTCTCTTGTTATTGTGATAAAAATTATATATATATATATATATATATATATATATATATATATATATATATTATTGTGTAATTATATTTATGTAATATTGTGTCTTAGATCTATGTATCTATGTATATACTATATGTGTATATATTGTTATATGGCTATTTTCTACATGTAAGTATAATTATATTTATTAGTATGTATAGATATGTATATGTTCAATAGATAATTATATGTTATTATATTAATATAATGTGTGTTACCTATTATTATATGGTTATATACATGTAAGGATATATGTATGGTTATATATATATATATATATATATATATATATATATATTACTATGTAGGTGTGTATGTTACCATGTATTTATTATGTACAAATTCTATATGGTGGTAGCTATATATATATATATATATGATACTATATTGTAATATGTAATATTGTGTACATATATATCTTATAAGTTGTAAGCTATATATATGTAATTAGATATTGTGTTATATATATACATATGTTACTACATATATATATATATATATATATATATATATATATATATATATATATATATATATATATATATATATATATATATATATATATATATATATATGTATGTGAGGAGTATGAGTGTAGGTATATTCATATGTAGTAATTATATGTATTAATAATTATAGATGTAAGTATAAATTATATAGTGGTATGTATATGTATATATATATATATATATATACTATTTTTAGCGACATCAACAAAGGCGACAGCAGCCGCGTCGCAACAACACAGCAGCAGCTGCTGTAGCATCAACAGCAGCAAAGACGACAACAGCAGCAGCGTCGTAATAGCACAACAGCAGCCCCTGTAGCAGCAACAACTGCAAAGGCGACAACAGCAGCGTCACAATAGCACAGCAACAGCAGCAAAAGAATACAACAACAGCAGCGATAGGAGTTTAGTGACGGTAGCAGAACCGTCGCTAAAATAGCAGAGTATCAGAATATTAGTGGCTTCAACGACAGTCAACAGCGATCATTAGTGACAGTTTGGCAGTTTTTAGATATTTATATATATAGGTATATATATATATATATGGTATTTAATATATATACACATTCCTAATTGCTAATAGTACTCATAGTATACTATATGTATAATAATTAGTGTAGCATATATATACTTACGGGTAGTTAATATAACAAGTATTTGGGTATTACCTTGAGATACCAAGGTAAGTACTAAGGTATTGGGGATACCCAAGGTATTGGGTTTGGGGTATCAAGATTATGGGTTTATGTTGTGATACCAAGTTGTTTCAAAACCAAGATACCTATTTAATGTTTGTCTTCAAGATTTTATTGAATAATATTATTTTGGCATTTGTTTGTGATATTTTCCTTTTGGATTTACGTATCCGGAGATACGGTATCCTAGTACTTAAGATATAGGTTTTGTGACCTATACTTTAGTATTTGAACCCAATATCCTTGTGTTAGACTTTTGCAACCTAGAATTAAGTAGTAGACCATAGTTGACCATAGCTTGACCTTAGTTGACCATAGTTGACCTTATAGTTGACCATAGTTTGACTTGTGACTTAGAGTTGACTTGTTGACCTAGAAATTGACTAGTTTAACTTATTTGCTTTCCAGAACCTTGTATTGATGTTGTATTCCATATCTAAGTCTTCGAGGCACCGTATCAGACATCTGTGAGACTATTCATTGGACTTCAGGCGAGTACATTCTCTGATAGTTTTTCATTTATGATATCCTCTATGTTCATTGTATCTAGTGTAGATATCCATATTTCTTGACACGATGGTTACACGGATTGGTATAGCCGGATCTCGTCATAAGATGTTATTCCTTGTATATGGTGTATCTTGTGCAAGTCTTGTTTTATTGGTTATCTTGTGCATGTGTATACACTGATTCTCGGGGAGATTTGCTACCTTCCTAGAGAATCCGTGCCATAGCATACCATGGTTGGATCTATTATACCAATCGGGGGTGGAGAGTATTTTAGTGTAGATATATGATCATACCCTCCTTGTGCATGTCTTGTTCCTTGTGAGTGTTAATCATACACCGCACGTATGATCAACCAAGCCATTATACTCTTGTGCAAGTTCCCAAGCCGATCACATGTTAAAGGTAGTACTCACACACTTAGACATTAGTATACTTGTTCATTGTCATATTGT
Source organism: Iris macrosiphon (assembly GCA_036927795.1). Classification (NCBI taxonomy): domain Eukaryota; kingdom Viridiplantae; phylum Streptophyta; class Magnoliopsida; order Asparagales; family Iridaceae; genus Iris; species Iris macrosiphon. The sequence goes on from JAYESA010000007.1 coordinate 46,189,759, forward strand.
TCATTCTTGTATTTATTCAAGTATTTCCTTATTGTGTATCTCTTATATCTATTGTGCATCTTGTATATTCACATCTATTTACTGTTACATAGTTTTTATCATTGATTAGAACTGCTGTTAGAGATGTACTCTGCTCCTTTCCTGATTGGATATATTTTTTCTAGATGACACTGAGGACTGGTACCCTACACATTATGGACCTCAGGATGTTGTGGGTTTAGAGTCTGAGATCCTAGCTCAGGAGGGACTTATCCCAACTGAGACAGATGACCCGGGATTAGTAGCTTCTTAGTATTCTTTTGTACTGGATTTGTCTCCAGATTATTTGTTAGTCATTCTTCAGACTCATTGATGTATTATTTTAGACTCATGAGTTGTATGTGAATATTCTATTCTTTATCATATTCGTGCTCGTTCCATCTTAGATCTGTGATTGAGTATATTATTATTATTGGTGGTTTATTATATTGCTAGATAGATTACCCATACAGCGTTCTACCGCCAATTCTGTGGCGTAGGCTGGGAGTTGTTTCCGACTTGTACCCTTACACCGGATGCAGGTCGTGACACTAACCCCATTCCTAGGCACACATGGCCGGCCCTAATCCCAAGGTTGCCATCATCTTCTCCTCCCTCCTACAAACTCCTCCTCCATTATTTTCTATATCACCCTCCCTCTTCAAAAGCTAAAACCCTAACCTAACCCTAAACTCATCTCCCACCTCCGGCCATCATCCCTCCGGTGATCACCACAGAGCCCCCCCCCCGCCTCTGCAACCGCTCGACCCCCATCATCCCCGACTCGACCCATCTTCCACGACCAATACCACAGTCCCCGACTTCTCCGTCTCCTCATCATCACTACCACCAGATTTCCTCCTTCCCGACTTCCTTACGCCTCTGTCAACCACGATCCCTCGCTGCCATTACCATTAACATCACCACCACTTTACCTTGACTCCATCCTTTTTCTCTGGCCATCCCGACCGACTGAACCCCGATCTCCTCCTCCCGACTGAACCGCCGACTTTCCCTCAACCCCGCGGTCGTCTTCTCCGACCGGACAACCCCCTGATCCGATTGCCTGTTCGACCTCGCCTCCACTCCATAGAAGCCACCTCGTCATCTCGATTATCCTGTTCTCCTTCCAAACCTCCTCTCCATTCGCCGGACCTCCCTGACCGCCTCTCCTCTCCTCCGGCAGCCTCGGCATCATCATCATCATCATCACCACCACCATTATCACCTTCATCATCATCATCATCATCATCATCAACATCATCATCATCATCATCATCAACATCAACATCATCATCATCATCATCATCAACATCATCATTTATCATCATCATCATCATCATCATCATCATCATCATCATCATCATCATCATCGTTGTCATCATCGTCGACCCATCCTACCTCACCGGAGATGACCTACAGTGGTCACCCTCAATCTCGTGCACGTGCACGCTAATGCATAGGTTCGACCTTGCCTTTCTTTTAGATTGTGTGTATGCGCATGTGTTAATAGTAATTAGGGCTAGCTTGTTGCTTCAAGATAGTTTAGTTGATGTGCATTGTGTGACCCTGTGTTGGTGAACCCAGTAACTAGTATGCGTGTGTGCGTATATATAATAATTTGTTTAATATATATATATATATATATATATATATATATATAAGAAATAAATTTCTAGTAGGGGGTATGACTGTAATATATATATATACGTTGTTGCGTATGACCATAAGAGTAATTTATGGATGTTCCATATTTATATTTGACTGTATGACCCTGAGAATTTATGAGTTGACTGCCTTATGTACACTGACGTACTGGCTAGACATATGTTAGTGATTGACTGTCCGATTATGCACAACATTTGAGGACGTGACACCCGTGCAGTTAGACGCATATTTGACCCTGCTAGTTGACAAGTATCACCCCTAGCGTAGTCTCTGAGTTCAGTGTATTTATGTTTGTGTATGTGTTAGTGTAACGACTGATGCTGTATTATTATTAAATAATGTCTATAGGACTGTTGGATTATTTAGACAAGACCTCAGAAACATGACATTGGTATTTCCAGCAGAGGACCACAGGCGAGTACATTCTCTGATAGTTTTTATTATGTTGATCATCTCTATTATTCTAGTTGTATAGCGTACATGATTCTGACACTATGGATACACGAGTTGGCATCATCGAGACTTGTCACGAGGTGTCGTGATTGGAATCCATCGTGCTAGCTGAAGACAGAGAAATATTAGTAGATTATGTGATCATACCCAACTCTACATGAATCATAGCTTACCCCACACCTCACGTCGGGTGCAGTCTGACCATTACATGCCTCATATCCTGTTATGTATGATTAGCCTAACTATTGCTCGCATCATAGCTAACTGGATGGTTAGCCTAACCTTACATGAATTATAGCTAATCATATGTAACAAGCCTGATCAGTCCCAAGCAGATCACATGATATACTGATATTTCACACACTTAGCTAGATAGTCTATACATGTATTCTAGTTTATTGATCTAGAATTTTCTTATATTCCAGTTCATTGTTCTAGCATGCACTTGTATTTCTGTTCATTGCTAGTTGTACCATTGATGATGATATGTTCTCCAGTATTTCTATTTCCAGTATTTTATTATCTCTAGTATTTCTTATTGCCAGTATTTATATCCATTATGTATTTCTTTACACTATGTTATAGTTTTTGTCAATATACATGGAACTGCTATTAATGCTTGTACTTTACTCCATCCTGATTGAAAATATTGTTCTAGACTGCGACTTAGAGGACTTGTTTTCGGCATACTTGGAGATTTGGATGTTATTGTTGCAGGTTAGACTATTTTTGTTGTTTAGACTTGTGTTGTATTCATTTATTTTCTTCGATATCTTATCGTGCTTTAGTTATGTGATTGAGTATTCTATATTATATTGTGATATCTGTGTCTCCTTATGGAGTTGGATATTCGTGTGAGATTGAGTAAATAGTATTGTGACCTAGACAGTATTTTACCGCTGATGCTGCGACGTAGGCTGGACGTACCCACGTACTCATAGAAAATATGGGTCAAAGCCCCTTTGGTGGAACAGCTCCATACCGGACACACGTAGTTAATATAATAGATAGTAAATACATAGAAGTAGAAAACTAAATTGTACAATTTTTTTAATATATATATCCTATATTGTACATAGAATAACTCCTATATTTTGAATCTAAATACCATCAAATTATATACAGTTGGGAATATTATCGAATCCTATTTGATTTATGTTTAGACATAATCGAATTTTGAAAACGTTTAATAGGTCAAAACTGGTCTACAAAATAAGGTGTAAAATATCCTATATTTTGATTCTAGAAAATTATGTCGACGGTGCACGTCCAATAACTCTCATTATATACACCCGAATGCTATCATATCATATAAGGTTTAAAAGCTTATCAAATTTTCAATGATTTTTTTTTAGCATATCCTGGTTTTGAAGAAATTTAATAGGTCAAATATGGCCTACAGAAAAATGTGCACATAGGTTTTAGATTTTTAATTCTAGGATTCTATACTTCTGTTGTACAACCCATAACTCTTATCATATAGATCCAAATCCTATCATATCATATACCTTTGGAAAGCGTATCGAATTTCCAATAATATTTGTTTAGACATAATTAAATTTTGATAGGGTTTAATAGATAAAAACTGACTTGGGAAAATAATGCGCCGTACGAACGAATTCAGCACGTATGAACCTAGTTCTATCTCATGTCCAAACCTCATACGGGTGTGTCACCTTAAAGAAAAACTCTTAGAATCATGTTCTAAACTAGATATATTAATCTCAAAATTAATCAAGAATATAAAATTTATTTTGAATTAATAGAATAACCAAAAGCAATATAGAAAAATACATAAAAATGAGATTTGTGTAGAGAAATGAAGGGCTTGCCTTGATTCTATAGGGTTTATAATTTATGGAGGGGTAAAAAGAGGTGTTTAGAATGGTTAGGAGATGGTAGGATGAAGAGTGAAAGTAAGGAGGTTAAAAGCTATATGTAAGAAATGAAAACCTTAGCCTTTATATATAACTACTCCTTTAAACAATCAAGCCATTCAACCTTATCCATACTAGAAATTTTAGTATGTAGGAAGCCAAATCAAATAGGATGGAAGCACCCCATATGGCCGGCCACATGCCTTCGGCTTCCAAGGGAATCCAAGGGTTAAGTGATAAGGGTATTTCGGTAATTCGATAATTATTTTGTCCTAATTGATTAGGGTTCTAATTAAACCAATACATCTCCTAATCCAAATCAATTCCTAACACAAAATAAATCCCTAATCCATAATGACAAGATACAAAACTAAAACTTCAAATAAAATCATACAAAAAATTATAAAATAAATAATAATATTATATTAAAAAATTTGGGAACCCAAGAAATTATATTATTAAAATAGGGTAATTTATCTCGAAAATCTATTTTCTCGTAAAATTGTACTTCCAAATAAATAATAATATTTTTTTAACCAACTATGAATTATACTAATAGAAGTATATCAAAAGTGCTTTGGCTTTAATACAAATCTTGAGTGCCAAATAGATAGGGATATTGTTACCGCATATCTTCTTACTGTTTTCAGATAGATTCACCTGGAGAATCATTACTCCATGTCACTCGTACCAGAGATATGCCTTTGTTCTTGAGTATCTTTTCTCTTCTATCCAGGATTTCTACCTATTGTTGTTCTGTTTGGAGTGTCTAGCCCACTATTATCTCCGAATGGTCCAGTATATGATTTGGATCTGGTACCTATCTTCAAAGTTTTGATATATAAAATACATCATGAATTTATTCTAGTGTTGGAGTAATGCTAACCTATATGATACCTCTCTAATTCTTTCAATTATATCAATGGGTCTAATGTACCTTCGAGTTTATTTTCTTTTGAGTTCCAAATCTGATTGTTCCTCGAAATGACAAATTATTTAAGAATACATGATGGCCAGGATAAATTTTTAAAGATTTTATATGTTTATTTTTTCACATCTTTTGCCTGTCTTAAGTTGTCTGAAGATGACTCCTTATTGCTTTAATCTTGTTTATAGTTTTACCATCATTTTTGGACCCAATAATTGACGTTCACCTACGTCACTCCAACATATAAGAGACAGATACTTTCTTCCATACAAAGCTTTAAAGGGTTCCATTTTGATGCTAGCATGATAACTGTTATTATAGAAGAATTCAATTTGATGAAGAAGATCATCCCATGATCCTCCAAAATTAAGAGTACATGCTCTCAACGTATCTTTCAGAGTTTGAATAGTTCTCTCTGATTGGCCATATGTTTGAGGGTGATAGGCTGAGCTAAACTATAAATGTGCGCCCAGACTTTCTTGTAAGCTCCTCCAAAATTTTAAAGTAAATCTGAAATCTCTGTCTGAAACTATGCTTGCAGGTACTCCATGTTTACTAATAATTTGTCTCATATATATTTCAACTAATATTTTGGTTGATTTACCCACTCAAAATGGTAGAAATAGAGCAGATTTTGTAACTCTATCCATAATAACCCAAATAGTATTGTTAGTCTTTTGTGTCCTTGGAAGTCCTGATACGAAGTCCATAGTAATATGATCCCATTTCCATTCTGGTATTGGTAAAGGCTGAAGAAGTCCTGCAGTCCTATGATGCTCTGCCTTCACTTACTAGCATACAAAATATTTGATACAAATTTTGCAATTTTTTTATCATTCCATGCCACCAAAAAATTTGTTTGAGATCTTTATACAGTTTCGTACTCCCTGGATAAATAAAATATTGAGAGTTATGTTCCTCTGACATAACTTCTATTTTTAGATCTCCTTTCGGTAGACATAATTTGTGTTCAAATCTCAATGTTCCATCTGGTTATTCACTTATCCCAGTCTGAAGTCTTGTTTCAGTCGTTTTCTATAATTCTTATAATTTAACATCTTCTTGTTGACTTGCTTTGATCCACTCTACTAAAGTTGACTGAACTTTGCAAATTAGCCCATGATCCTTCTGTTATTGGATATATAATTTCAATTCCAATTTTCCTTAAGTCATCAAGAATATTTTCGGTGTATTCATAAAGAATATTGTAGGTCTTCTACTTAAGACATATGCTACTTAATTTTCTTTGCTAGGATGATATTCCATTTCTATATTAAAGTCTTTCTGTATCTCTAACCACCTTCTTTGTCTCATATTCAACTCTTTTGAGTAAAATATATATATTTTAAACTTTTGTGGTTAGTATTGATTTTAACTCTTTCACCATATAGATAATGCCTTCATAATTTAAGTGCAAACACTACTGCTGTAAGCTCTAGATCATGTGTTGGATAATTTTTCTCATGCTACTTAAACTGACGAGAGGCATATGCTATAACTCGTACATGTTGTATTAGTACATAACCCAAGTCTTTGCCAGAAGTATCGTTATAAATTTTATAACCTCCAGATCCATTTGGTAATACTAGAACAGGTAATATAATAAGTCTTTCTTTTAATTCTTCAAATATTGCCTGGCATTTGTTTGTCCAAATAATTTTCTCATCCTTCCGTGTCAAACGGGTTATAGGTTCAGAAATCCTAAAAAAAATTTACAAATCTTTGGTAATCATCTGCTAACCTTAGAAAGCTTCAAATTTCTGCTACAGACTTAGGTACAAGCCATGAATTTACTACTTATAATTTCCTTGGATAAACTAAAATTCCTTCACCACTAATGATATGGTCATAAAAAGATATACGGTCTAGCAAAAATTCATATTTGCTAAACTTTCCATGTTCTTGTCTCAAAGTTTGAAGTACTATCCGTAGATGTTCTTCTTTATTTTTCGAATATATCGAAATATCATCGATGAATACTATAACATATTTGTCCAATTATATGATTGAATACACGATTCATAAGATCTAAAAATATTGCAGGAGCATTAGTTAATCCAAATAGCATAACTAAGAATTCATAATTCCCACATCGGGTTCGAAAAGCAATTTTTGATACATCTTCTTTCTTTACTTTTACTTGATGATAACCCGACCTCGGATCAATTTTTTAAAATACTTGCGTTCCTCCAAGTTGATCAAATAACTTATCAATTCTTGGTAATGGATATTTGTTCTTAATTGTTACCTCATTCAACGTTCTATAATCAATGACCAGTCGTAATATCTTATCTTTCTTCTACACAAACAATATTAGTGCTCCCCAAGATACTTGGTTGAATAAATCTTTTATTCAATAGTTCTTTTATTTGTTTATTCAACTCTGCTAATTTTTGTCACGACCCATACCAGGAATTTGGGCATAAGCCATGGTTACGTCCAACCTACGCCTACTGCATCGGCGGTAGAACGTTGTCTTGGTCTCCAGACTACCAACATAACTAATAACCTGGTAATTATCTCAACTCTATAAGGAGGACAATGAATATGCATAATGATCCTCAAAATATATGGTACTTAATCACAATAACTATAGGAAAGTAAATGACACGATAAGATATAAAAGATAGAAAAGTTCTGACATAAGTCTAACACACAACCCAAATACAACAATAATCTAGAGTCTAGCTATCCCAACATAAATAGTCTCAACATAATACAATCCAAGTCTCAAGTTTAGAATAATTTAATATATAGATAACTAGACCAAGGAGCTGTCTAAACAACTGCGGGTGGTGTCTGCTCTAAGGAGAGTGACTCCTCTAGAGTCTCCGGTATGTAGTCCTCCTCTACTCCTGGACCATATGTATATATACTAGTCATAACCCCTTCTAATCACCCAAAATTCCTGATATACTCTTACCTCGAATTGTGCACATGCCTAATGCTCCTAAAGCTCTGACTGCTGTTGCTACTAACTATCCGTACCTACTGATACCATGCTATGCAGTCCCACTTGGGTGTACTACTGTAACTGAGCTCTCCCCAACTACTATCCAGGCAGTTCACATCCTCTCCAAGTGCCCACAGGCAGATCCAAGACTCCATGCTTAAGACCACAGTGTTGGTAATGCACTACACTTGCAAGTGCTCCCTTCACACTTTACCTCCCATGTCTGCAACCCCAATCTAACTCTTCTCCCTTTTTATGTGCATTGATACTCATCGATATAGCTTCTACTGGTCTTCCAGTTCTGATGCACAACTCAATTCGATATCCATATATTCCATTCCCTCTTCTCAGGCAATAAACCTTAACAACTACTAACTACTAAAGGAATAAAATATTATAGAAGAAGACTATAGAAGAACAGGAATTATGTGGCATATATTTGAACTAACTATGCAAGCTAAACAAGAGAACAAGAACACCGTGAGAATATGGACTCACTGATACACTGAGGTATCAGGAAACTCACCCACTGATACCTCACTCACTCGATTGAAAACTAACCCGATGGCACAACACCACTTATCACCCCCAAACCACAATGCCCACACTCAATTACACACAACCTAACATCTAATGCCAAGTGCACTTCACTGAAACCCCCTGCAGTGTACACTGCATACAGAACCAACCTCGTACATAACCAATTTCCCCATTACTGATACATTCATTATCAGTGCACATCCCCAGTGCACTGTACACACCACAGTGAACCCGAGCCTCACATATACTGGCACACAGTACACTGGAGACTGAGGAACCCGACTCCCCATAACAGTCCCATACCATTATACACACACACACATACACACACACACACACATATATATATATACATTCATATATTTAGGTATACGTATCCAAAATATCATATGAATAGGTATACCTCCTATTAAATATTTCAACAAGCACCTTGTGTGCACAATTCTAGGATACTCTTGATACACCATAAATGTTTTTGTATAAACCCCAAATATACCACTAAACATCTACATATACCTTATAAATATACATATATACATATATATATGATTAGGGTTATAAAAACTAGGGGAAATGCATCCTTTGAACACAAAAATCCCCAAATTCATATGACACCATGAAAGAATCATCATGTAGACCAATAGAGACTCATGCTCTCCCTTAATAGCCATTCCTAAACTAAAGGGTGGGCTCCTTATGGCCAAACAAATGGTAAAACAAAAAATTAAAAGAGGGTTTTCAGATTTTTACCTATTGGAAGATGGATTCCCAATGTAGCTTCTTCTTCTCCAAGACTTCTTGTGCTCAAGCTTTTAGGTCTCTCTTGATGAGGGAAAAATAAGGGATTTGGGGTCTAGAAATCTAAAATTTATTTGAGGGAAAGAAGGGTTTTTGGGGGCTATTTCTAGGGTTTCTTCATGAGTGATAAAATAGCATTGAGGGAGGCTCCCCCTATTCTTATAGGGCCGGTCACTTGTTAGGATTAGGGTTTGGTAGATGCACAATGACTCATTTGCCCTTAATGGCTTGTCATGAAGAGTTATTTATGAGGGGTTTAGTCCTAACTGAGGAATTTTACTAGATTCTAATTAATAGCATAGGGATTAGTGTAAATCCCCTCAAATATTTCTATAGATAGTCTGGTATGGGATGGAAAATTTTGGTTTAGCAGCAGATATTTGAGGTTTAGAGTAAGGTTGCTTACGTCTGATTATTTTAATTAAACCCTTGGCGCGCCCTACCATGGTTTAATTATTCGGAGTCCAACATCAGCCCATAAATTCCAACAGGTTGTTGCACTTTTGACTTGACCCGCCAATTTAGGCGCTGGATTTTTCCGTCACTCAAAATCCTTTTTCCTTGTGCTCTAAATTAATTGCACAATTTTTCGTAACCGAAATTCTTATTTAAATCCCGTGTCGGACACTTGTATCGTTACCATCAATTTTGAGACACCAACTTAACCCGTTGAGCCGGACCAACTAAAGGGTCCAAGACTGACACCAAGCCTACACCATTTTTGACCTTTGTGTCACTCCCAAATTTAGACCCCAAGTGCCCCCAATTAATTTAAAAGCGCGGGACATATTTATTCTAATTAAATTGAGGATACCAACTTGACTAATCCTATTTTAATCCCAATTTAAATTCCAATGCCCATTTAATTAAGCCCATGCCAAACACACAATATCCCTCACCCTACAAAATACCAAACACCAATTTTCCCGCAATTTTTGCATCATTTCATATGATTGTGCAAATACCCAAATTTAAGGGGCTTAGTTGCAATTATTGAAATAGGTGTCCTAACCTCATTGGTCTAGGCCAAATGGAGAAGCCCCCTCTCCTTTGACCAAGTCAAGCCTCCCTCTCCCTTTCATTTTGGATAAAGAATTTATTTCTAAATTCTTCATATGTAATCACCACCACCATTTGAAATAGGCAAATCCTGACCACCCATCCTCCACACAACCCCCTATATAATGTCTTTTTCTTCCCTCTTTCCAATGCAGGCCCTAATCCCCATACCTAGGGAAACCCCCCCATTTCTCTCTCCTCACTCCTCCCTAAAGCACAGCTATTTTTTCTTCTTCTCCTTTTCTTCTTTCTTTCTTCTTCTCCTTCTTTACATCACTTCTCCTTCTTTTTCAATGGGATACCCGCTCGGCCACCCTGCTTCTCCGGCTAGCCGACCGATTGCCGCCGACTTTACCCCGAGGCCAGCAGCACCTCGCCACTCTGGTCGAGCAGTGCCTCCACTGCGCCACTCTGCTCTTCTCCTACGGAGACGTAGCCGACCTCGGACAGATGTTCCCGCTACTCTGGTCGAGCAGTGCCTCCACTGCACCGACCTTCTAGCTGTACTTCCCGCGGCTATGGACCGCTACAACCCGCAGCTCCGGCCTGCTGTCCCCGTACCGAGACTTCGCAACTGGCACTGCCAACCCGACGAGCCGACCTCTCCCCTCGTTAGCCACCGCCGCCAACACCCTACACTCCGGCGGCTGAACCACACCCGCACTCCTTGCGACCACCCTCGTCCCCCCGAGCTCCAGCGAGCATCTCCACGAACCACCCTACGAATCACTGCCACCCCCATTGCACCACCTCTCCGCCACGACCACCACCCTGTTGCTACCACCACCTCCAGTTGCTCTCCGGCCTTCACCCCTCCGGCCAGCGAGCCTCGTCGAGGTATCGACTCCCTCCCCCTCTCAATGTTTATATTTATATTGAGTTATTTAACTAGGGTTTTTATATATCATGTTGGTGAAATTGTAGTGTTGATGATGAGCATGTGATAATAACTTGAGATTAGGGTTTAATGTGTGATTAGGGTTTATTGTTGTGATTAGGGTTTATTGTTATTGTTAGGGTTTATGTTCATAGTATATAATTTATGGATATACTTGAGTTTTTGTTGAATGCATGATTATAACATACATTTGAAGGTTTATGAATTTGTTGATATTAAGAAAATGATGATTATAAAATGTATACGTTGAGGCTTGAGAATAAAATGGATCTTTTGTTAGGGTTACATAGTTTGCATTGAGATTTAAGGGTTAGTTCATTTTATATTATGCAATGAGGGTAAAATGCATGGTTATAAATTAGAGTTTATAAATGCAAGGTTTGAGATGTTAAGGTATTTTAATTTATTCATGCATAATGTTTTTGATGATGATCAGTTTAATTGGTGGTGAATTGACATTGATGAAAATGTTGAACAAAATTACGTAGCAGTTTTATTGAGAAATGGGAAAGATTATATATGTTTGAGGATTTAATCAGGGTTTGATTAACTGAAAATTAATGATGGGTTTAATTGAAGAGGTACTTATTGTGAATTTGTAATGAAGATATAAAAAGGAAGGTTTAATAATTATTGATAATTTACTTGAGGATGACATGTGTCACCGTGAGTAATAGTGCCTATGAAGACCAGGAGGAATCTAAGGATTGATTATGGCTCAAAATACTGATAAACACTGTGATGAATAAAGTAAGATTAAGGTTTGGATTGATGAGATTGTTCAGATGATTAATTTGATTGGATGTGACGTACCATTAGTCAACCTCGGTCAACCCTCTAGCGTCGTGTAACTGTGAGTGTAGCTGAGTTTGAGCATATGTTTATACGTGTGTCACATCCCTGTTTGTCGTGTGATAGTTCATTGATTGAGTTTGTATCTCATCTCTAGGTACTACGGGACCTGAGGACTTGGGCGTGGTACCAGATCCCCGTCATCAGCAGCCGGACGCAGGCAAGTATACCTTGCCACCCTGTATTTCAGTTATAGATATCTTATTGTTTCAGTATGTACATTGTGCACGTATTTTGTTTACGATCGATACTTCATGTCCAGATCACAACCGGGTGCAGACGTTCGACGTAACATCTTGGAATGAATGTTAGATGTTCGTAACACCTCGATGTACGTACCTGAGTATATCGACACCCCAGGACACACTCATACACTGTGATCGTGCCCAATTCCTGTATCCTGATACTGACATCATGACCAGAGACTGGGACGACCTTAGGGTTGCGTCTGTTGAGTTATTTCTGTGTGTCGAGACTGTTAGATAGAGGTTCAGGTTCAGCGCACCATCGTTGACCGCTTGGGAAGGGGAAGACAGTTACTAGACGTTTGGGCTCCTCTGCACGCACTTATATATGTATATATATTGTATCTGTAGTGATCCTGTATCTAGTGTAGTTGTATCACCCGTGTGACTCCTTGCCCGGAGCTGTGGTACGTCCCGTGTATTTTCGTGTCCGGAGCTACGGTTTTATTTTGGATAGCCCACGCGTCGAACGTTGTCTTTAAACTGTGTCTCACTTGTTTGGTTATGATAGATTACCCTGTCGATGCACTTGTACTTTCTGTTATACTTGACATGCTGTATTTTTGTACCTTGTCACGTCCCTTTGAGGACCTGGTTCCCTGCCAGTTTTGCAGCATAGACGATTACGGAGCATTTGGAGTTGCTGATGGAGTTACACGTCTTGCGGGCGTTGTACCAGGTACTCATATCATTTCTACCGGCATTATGGCTACTTTATTCTTGTTGTTTATTCATCTGCTGTTGTAGCCTAGTTTTGTAGACTCATCTCTACTCGAGTCTATTCGAGTTTGTGTGTTATTGGGCGGCCGACTTTAGCACATATAGCTCTTTCTTATATACTGCTGTCATTATGGATTGAGACATAGAGGTTTACATTTATGGAATATCTAGGTAGTGCCCTTTATATTATACAGCTTATACATATTCGAGTCAGACTAGAGTCTGGTCGAATGCGTAGCTGGCGTGTCATGTATTCCTGGTCCTACGTATTTTGGGACTAGGGCATGACGATTAGTCTAGTGGATTAAATGTCTAGTCTAATACAAGGTCCATGGTCACATCAAGCCTAGTCCACTAAATAATAATATTTATGAATATAATATAATATTATCTATCATGCAACTATTAACACAATATATATAATTATTATAAATGACCATAAAGCCCCTATTCGAGAAATGTGATAGTGACAAGTCTACCCTCCTAAAAAAAATTGCATCCTCGAAATTGAATTAAACTAGCACAAGAGCACAATCAGAACAATAAGAACTATACCTCAAGGCTCGAAGAGATATGGGTACTGCTCGCGTATTTTGTCCTCCCTCTCCCAGGTTGACTCGCCTGGAGAGTGATGTCGACATGCAACACGAACCAAGGGAATAGTCTGGTTCTGCAATACCTTCTCCCTGCGATCCAAGATCTCTACGGGCTGCCCAGGATAGCTGAGAGTCAGACCAACCTCGATCTCCGAGTGATCTAGTACGTGACTAGGATCTGCCACATACCATCTCAGTTACGACATATGGAACACGTTATGTACTCCCTCTAGTACAGGCGACAATTCTAGTCTATAGGCCACTAAACTAACATTTGTAAGAAGACCAAAAGGTCCGATGTACCATGGACTAAGCTTTCTGCCTCCACCAAAGCGAATCGTGCCCCGTGTCAGAGAAATCCCTAAGAACACCAAATTGCCAACCTAGAACAAAAGCAGCCTTAACAAGCAATCTAAAACAAAGCAATCATAAGCAAAATAACAAAACCTATACCTCAAACTCCAAGGGTCTACGGTGGCTGTCGGCCCAATGCCGCTGTCTGTCCTGCGCAACTCGAAGTCTGTCACTGATGAGTTTCACATTTTCTGCTGTATCTACGATAATCTTTGGTCCCAACAAGGCTCTCTCTCCGACATCATCCCAAGATAACGGTGTGCGACACCTCCATCCATATAGAGCCTCGAATGGTGACATCTCAATACTGGCCTGGTAGCTGTTGTTGTAAGCAAACTCTACCAACTGTAGATGAACCTCCCAATAACCTCTGAGATATAGAATATAAGTGTGCAACATATTCTCGAGAGTCTGAATAGTCCTATCAGACTGTTCGTCTATCTAGGGGTGATATCGGTACTGAACATGAGCTGAGTGCCCAAGCTAGCCTGCAAACTCCTCCAGAAGTGGGAAGTAAAACAACTATCCCGATCCGAGACGACGCTCATAGGAACCCCATATAATCTGACAATCTGCCGCACGTACATCTCTGCTAGCTTCTCCGTCGATGTACTCACTTTGAATGGTAAGAACTGGGCTGATTTGGTCAACCTATCCACGATAACCCAAATTGTGTCCTTATCTCCTGGAGAACACGAAAGCCCTAAAATGAAATCCATAGTCACGTGCTCCCACTTCCACTCTGGGATGGGTAAAGGCTGAAGAAATCCACCTGGCCTCTGTCGATCCACCTTTACCTGCTGGCATACTAAACACTGGGATACAAAGCGTGCTACCTCGCGCTTCATATTATACCACCATACGTGCTCCCTTAGGTCTGGATACATCTTGTTAGCACCTAGATGTATCGAGTACTGAGATCCATGCACCTCCTACAAGACCTCCTCGTGCAGCTCCCCGTTCGGCACACGTATCCTAGTACCGTGCCGTAATGACCCATCATCAGCAATAGTAAAGTCTTCTGATAATCCTGTACGAACCGGTGCCCTGATACTCCTCAGAGCCTCATCATCTATCACGCTGCAGTCCCAAAATACGTAGGACTAGGAATATGTAACATGCCAGCTATGCATTCGACCAGACTCTGGTATTACCCGAATCCATATAAGCTATATAATAAGGGTAACTATCTAAGAATACTAAAAATATCTATGTCATAATCCACATAAAGAACAAAATATCAAAAATAAACTACATGTGCTAAAATCGGCCACCCAGTAACAAACAAACTTGAATAGACTCGAGAAAAAAATATGAGTTTATAAAACTAGGCTACATCAGCAGATGAATAAACAATATGAATAAATAACTATAACTCCGGAAGAAATGATATAAGTACATGATACCAATGCCTGCAAGATAAGCAACTCCATCAGCAACTCCAAAGGCTCCATAACCGTCTATGCTACAAAAATTGGCAGGGGACCAGGTCCTCAAAGGGACGTAACAAGGTACAAGAAACAACATACCAAAAGTAAAATAGTATAATGCCACATACTCAAGGGTAAACTACTGTAACCATCTATGTGATATGCACGTGAGAGCATCACTCGTACTTAGGCTGAAAGTACTACAGTCTCTGTGTCGGGGAGCCCATAGCTGCAAGTAGTATCAAGACTCAGTATTGGTGCCAAGGATCTGAGACAGAGTCCAAGGCACCTTTAGGGTATTACGACTCCGACATATGTGCCACAACACCTCCAGTAGTATAGTATATATATCAATAATCAGCCTGTAGTATGGTGTGTCTCTCCCCACCAAATATAACATCATGTCTCATGTCTACCATATCTCATGTCCATAACATGCAAGATCATGACCTCTAGCTAGTGCGATGAGTCATAATAATATCCATATAATATGCAAGTCTCATGTCACGAATCCTGTAAGCCTATACAGAATCACCATGAATAACTAAAGCAAGATTATGTCACATGAAATAGTGTCAAGTGTCCTAGGGTATGGCATACTTGGTAAAGCAAGCACGTAAAAATAGGATCGTTGAATCAACTCTCTAAGTGACGTTGCACGACTCCGCGTACGACGTCGACACCCGAATCTTGTTCGGACGCTAAGAAACGTCTCACAGTCCTAGGTTAAACACACATATCAACCATATAAAATAACTATAATAACTAAATAAAATAATAAAGGCAAGGAACTGTAATACATCATGGCAAGGTACACTTGCTTGGATTCTGAACTCCGTCAACTACTCCTGGGAAAGTAGAATCTGTACGTACACCTCCGGATGCTGAAACAAACATCACCATTATTCTTAGAATACTAGAAATAGCTAGGATTGACTACCCATAAGTCCAATTTGGACACTGGAAAAAAATTAACAGTTTTTGGTCAAATCGGGGTCCCATGTGGCCCACTTCGCACCGTAAAATGTGTCAAAGATAAAGTTATCCAAATTTGTCCAATTTAGTGTCTACGAGTCCAGAATGATGGCACAAACTCAACGGAATGAACAGAATTGGATTTCGGTGAGCCGGTCACGAAAATGCATGTCAATAGAACCGTAGGGCCCACAAAATAACATTTTATCAACGTTGTCAGATTCAAACCTAACTTGGGTCACAGGACCAGCGTAACGCTACGAATCCATTGACACAAGTTTCGTTGCGAAACGACAAGAACACACGAATTTACGGCGAGTGTCAGAATATGCCGATACGGTACTTTTTGGCGGATAAGCGTTGATTCCGGTGTGCACGCACATCCAAATCAAGTTCTGCGAAATCCCACACGTCCGTATTGACGATACGTGCCTTTCGGTGCAACTCACACACGACGAAGTTGTCTCGTTTGGTAGGACGCACCCCGTATCGCAAGATTTTAGTTGTTTTAAAAACAAGTTTTTGGTCATTTTGGAACAAGAATAATTTTACCATTAAAGCAAACTAATAAAAACTAAAAAAATAATAAAAATCTTGGTTATATTGTGAAGAAGTCCCTTTAATTATATTTTGAAAATATTAAACAGGTTGATGGCAAATTGGGCATGAACATTGGTACTTGAACTAAAATTCTGAACTATTTTCGAACAGTTTTTCGGCCAACTTCCTGTCGATTTTTTGATCAAACCGGGGTGCCTAAATTCGATCCACTTGAAGAGAATCCTAGAGGGTTAGGTTATGAACATACTAACGAAGATATGATACAGTTTGGACGAACGAGGAGGGTGGAGGCTGTGCTCGAATGAGTGGCCGCATATGTGCGCTACTGCTGCTGCTGCTGCTGTTGTTGCTCTGGCACGGCGGCGCGGTGGTGCGGCGTCGCTGCGGCGGGCGGTCGCCAGCAGTTTTAGTTTAATGGGTTTGGGTTTGGGTTTGGGTAGGGTTTGGGTTAATGGGTTTAAGGTTTTAGTTTATTTCTTTTAATTAATATATATATATATATATATATATATATATATATATATATATATATATATGGCTATTAAAAATAGTTTTGGACCTCAATAAATTCCATAAAAATTATACAATACACTAATAATAGTTATACACCCAAAAATATTTTTTTTGTATAATATTAATGATTAATTAAATACACATAATTATAAATTCGTGAATATTATATATTATAATTAGCAAAAAAAATAAAATATATCCTTAATCAGAAAAATTACAGAATACCAATATTAATAAATTTAAAATTTTAATTCAAAAATCAGGGTGCTTACAATCTACCCAACTCATAAAAAATTTATCCTCGAAACTAAAAATAAAAGTAGTAGAAAAGATTTTAGTTAAGAAGGTTGCACTTAAGATGGGGACGCAGTTACCAAATGGAGTCCTAATTTGACATTGCATTATAAGAATAAGGGTACGCTTACTCAAGACTCTACCCAACTTATAAGAACAAAGTTGGCCACAGGAACTATAGTCACACGATCATATTTCTAAGAATTTTTAGTAAGTCTAAATTCAAGGAGGGATTCGAGATGGTAAGAATTTTATGACTGCTGTCACAGCCTATCAAGGGAATTCTATGTACTAACATGGCGTTAATGAGTCAATAACTCTATAAAGAAAGTTTTACCAGTTCTCCTTGATTCTAATTAGGTCATGAGTCTATAAGACAATAGAAATTACCATAGCCAAATACAACTAGGGTGAGATGGTACCGAGAAGTTGTTCATTGCATATCATGGATGCCGATGAATGGTTCAGCAATAAGCGTCAAAAGGTAATATAACTCATCAAGGTATTTTGTATTATGTAAAGAGTACAAGGGGTTCAATTTAATGCAACACAAGTGTCATAGACATAGGTTGACATTAATGGGATACGGGTATATCAGTGGTTGGGATATTTGGGTTGCCTATATATAATTTAATTCTATTGCAACGGAGTTGGATATAGCGTTTAGAAGGAGATATGCCACAAATGTTATTGGGTCTATATGGAGCATGGGTGTGTATATTTGGAAGTAACAGTTGTGTCATCAGTGAGTAGGTTCCAGTTAGGCTCATAAATGTCAAGGTTGCCGAAAGAATTGAGTCGGTGTTGAGTATTAAAATCGACCGTAATAGAAAAGGATATCTATGTAGCATGTGTGTACAATTGCGTCGCAAAGGTCATACAACTAAAATAAAATATGGAAAAGCCAGTTTGTGAGTGATAGTCATATCAAAGGTGTAGAGTGACTAGTCTAGGTCATAAGGGAAAAGTTGTTGAAAAGGAAATGATAGTGTTATGTTCCAAATATTCGAGCCACAACAAAGGGTATCAAGGATACAGAAATTAAATAGGTAATTTAATCCGTTTGAGATAAACCTAATTAATACCAAAATAAATTCAAATTTATCCTGAATTTCTAGAAATAACCCTACGCTAATAACATGGGCTATGACCTACCCAACTTATAAAAATTAGGTTGGTATCCAAAACTAAGGTCATGGTCATGCTAACAAGATTTCTGGAATGGCCTATTTTCTAAATTAGGTTACAAGAATTCAAGGATTTTCTAAAGGAACCTAGAAACTATCAGGGTGCTATTGATCAACAACTTTATAAGAGAATTTACTACCCATCCATTACTGCTCTTGTATAGGTCAAGCTTCTACAAGGCAGAGGAAATGACTGAGTCACATCTAACTAAGGCAAGGTGGTAGAGAGGCTTCGATCATTGATTGACATTGATGACAAAGAGACCAAAATTTAGGCCACGATAAGAAGAATTTCTTATAAGTCTACATGCTTGAATAAGGCACGATTAGACAGGTATTTGGAGAATCGAGTCATGGTGACTAGATCAAGGGGATTAGAGTAGAACATAACTGATACCTATGGTGATAAGGATATTAACACAAGGAATGGTACCAACTAAGGGATTAATTTTATAATTAAGGCACAACCAGAAAAAGAGGAAGGATCTACTCATTGTTATAATTAGAGAGATCATTGTTGCAAAAGTACGAGGCCATATATGCAACACAAGATAAGAATTTGATAGGAATGATAGGGATGCAGTCGAGGGGGCAATACAACTAATCCTTAAACTTAATACTATATTGAATTCTCTTGCTAACAATCTACACTAGCTCTAGCATATAAGAATAACCTATCTATCTACCCTACTAAGGGTAACCATCTTTTTAAAACTTTATATCCATCATGTCTTCTTTCGCCTTGACAAGGATCTGCTTCTGGAGGAAACTTCGTGCACGAACGTCCATCTCTCTGAAATAGGGAGAGATGATAAACAATAATAAGGATATCGAGGAGAATAAACGAGTACAATGATGAAGTCCAAGGGCGATAAACAAATGCTAAAGAATTGTCAAATAAGTTATGGATTGAGATACTAATACTGCTAATCCTGATTATAGGCTCGCTCGGTACCGGAAAGTAACCAAAACGATTTAATCAGGACCTGCATGGACCACCACAAAAATATGTTATGCTCCAGTCCCAAAATACGTAGGACTAGGAATATGTAACATGCCAGCTACGCATTCGGCCAGACTCTGGTCCAACCCGAATATGTATAAACTGTATAATAAGGGTAACTATCTAAGAATACTGAAAATATCTATGTCATAATCCACATAAAGAACAAAATATCAAGAATGAATTACATATGATAAAGTCGGCCGCCCAGTAACACACAAACTTAAATAGACTCGAGAAAGAAATATGAGTCTATAAAACTAGGCTACATCAGCAGATGAATACACAATATGAATAAATAACCATAATTTCGGTAGAAATGATATAAGTACCTAATACCAATGCCTGCAAGTCAAGCAATTCCATCAGCAACTCCAAAGGCTCCATAACTGTCTATGGTGCAAAAACTGGCAGGAGACCAGGTCCTCAGAGGGACGTAATAAGGTACAAGAAATAGCATGCCAAAATTAAAATAGTATAATGCCACATACTCAAGGGTAAACTACTGTAACCATCTATGTGATATGTACGTGAGAGCATCACTCATACTCAGGCTGAAACCACTACAGGCTCTGTGTCTGGGAGCCCATAGCAGTAAGTAGTATCAAGACTCAGTATAGGTGCCAAGGATCTGAGACAGAGTCTAAGGCACCTCTAGGCTATTGCGACTCTGGCGTATGTGCCACAGCTCCCCCAGTAGTATAGTATATATATCAATAATCAGCCTGTAGTATGGTGTGTCTCTTCCCACCCAATGTAACCTCACGTCTCATGTCTATAACACAAAAAATTATGACCTCTAGCTAGTGCGACGAGTTATAATAATATCCATATAATATGCAAGTCTCATGTCACGAATCCTGTAAGCCTATACAGAATCACCATGAATAACTAAAGCAAGATTATGTCACATGAAATAGTGTCAAGTGTCTTAGGGTATGGCATACTTGGTAAAGCAAGCACGTAAAAATAGGATCGTGGAATCAACTCTCTAAGTGACGTTGCACGACTCCGCGTACGGCGTCGACACCCGAATCTTGTTCGGACGCTAAGCAATATCTCACAGTCCTAGGATAAACACACATATCAACCATATAAAATAACTATAATAACTAAATAATATGATAAAGGAAGGAACTGTAATACATCATGGCAAGGTACACTTGCCTGGATTTTGAACTCCGTCAACTACTCCTGGGAAAGTGAAATCTGTACGTACACCTTCGGATGCTGAAACAAACATCACCATTATTCTCAGAATACTAGAAATAGCTAGGATTGACTATCCATAAGTCTAATTTGGATACAAGGGCAAAATTGATAGTTTTGGGTCAAATCGGGGTCCACATGTGGCCCACTTCGCACCGTAAAATGTGCCGAAGACAAAGTTCTCCAAGTTTGTCCAACTTAGTGTCTACGAGTCCAGAACGATGGCACAAACTCAGTAAAATGTCCAGAATTGGATTTCGGTGAGCCGGTCATGAAAATGCCCGTCATGTAGAACCATGGGGCCCACAAAATAATATTTCGTCAACATTCTCAGAATTGAACCAAACTTGGGTCACAGGACCAGCGTAATGCTGCGAATCTAATGGCACAAGTTTTATTGCTAAATGACAATCACACACGAAGTTATAGCGAGTGTCAGAATAGGCCGGTATGATACTTTTACGGCGGATACGCGTTGATTCCGGTGTGCATGCACATCCAAATCAAGTTCCGCGAAAGCCCACACGTCCGCGTTGATGATACACACCTTTTGGTGCAACTCTCATAAGACAAAGTTGCCTCGTTTGGTGGGACGCACCCCGTATCATGAGATTTTGGGTGTTTTAAAATTAAGTTTTTGGTCGTTTTAGAACAAGAATAATTTTACCATTAAAAGAAACTTAAAAACTAAAAGAATAGTAAAAATCTTGGTTATATTATGAAGAAGTCCCTTCAATTATATTTTGAAATATTAAACGGGTTAGTGGCAAATTGGGCATTAACAGGGGTACTTGGACTAAAATTTTGACCTGTTTTCGAACAATTTTTTGGCCAACTTTCGGTCGATTTTTCGAACAAACCGGGGTGCCTAAATTCGTTCCACTTGAAGGGAATCCTACAGGGTTAGGTTGTGAACATACCAGCGAAGACACGGGTTAGGGGGGAATCCTACAGGGTTAGGCTGTGATTGGTTAGGGTTAAGGTTTCAATGTTTATATATATATATATATATATATATATATATATATATATAGAGAGAGAGAGAGAGAGAGGAGGGACGGGGGGTCTGTATGCGGGTTGGGGGGGGGAGTGTTTTAGTTGGGTTTTAGTTTAATGGGTTTGGGTTTAGTTGTACACCCAAAACTATATTTTTTGTACAATATTAATAAATAATTAAATACACATAATTATAAATTCATGAATATTATATATTATAATTATCAAAAAAATTGCTTAATCGCAAAAATTGCAGAATACTAATATTAATAAATTAAAATTTTTAATTCAAAAATTAGGGTGCTTACATCATCATACTGCGTAGCTCTGATTCTGTCCATCAGCTCGGACTTTATCTGCAATCCCCATAACTGAATCTTGATACCGGGAACTAGCATCTCAATTCCTAAGCTCTCAAGATTGGCCAATAAGTGTTTGTCTGTCGTTAAGTATATAGCCATCAGATACCTGCTTAAGGCATTGGCGACTACGTTGGCCTTCCCTGGGTGGTACTGCAATGAAATGACGAACTCTTTCTTTAAATCCAACCACCTCCTCTGCCTCATGTTCAGCTCCTTCTATGTAAACACATACTTCAAGCTCTTGTGGTCTGTGAAGAT
The DNA here is from genome assembly GCA_036927795.1 of Iris macrosiphon. Taxonomy (NCBI): domain Eukaryota; kingdom Viridiplantae; phylum Streptophyta; class Magnoliopsida; order Asparagales; family Iridaceae; genus Iris; species Iris macrosiphon. Next base: position 46,212,506 of record JAYESA010000007.1, read on the forward strand.
CTTCACACGCTCTCCGTACAGATAGTGTTTCCACAGCTTTAGAGCAAAGATAACCGCTGCCAACTCCAAATCGTTGGTGGGATAGTTTTTTCATGAGGGAGTAATTGCCTGGAAGCATAGACAATCACCTTTCCGTGCTGCTGAAGAATGTAACCCAAACCCTTCCCTGAAGCATCACTGTAAATAGTGAATCCACCTGTCCCCGATGGCAACGTCAATACTGGAGCTGTCGTCAATCTCTTCTTCAGCTCATCAAATACGGCCTGACAATCCTCCATCTAGACAAAATCCATATCCTTCCTGGTCATCCTATTCATCGACTCTGCAATCATGGAGAAGTCTTGTACAAACCTCCTATAGTAACCTGCTAGCCCAAGAAAACTCCTGATCTTAGCTACTGAACTGGGAGTGGCCCACGACTCCATTGCCTTGATCTTCTTTAGGTTAACTAAGATTCTGTCACCCGTCACCACATGCCCAAGAAATTCAACCTTGTTAAGGAAGAACTCACACTTTGAAAGCTTTTCGTAAAGCTCATCTTTCCTGAGAGTCTCCAAGACTATCCTCAGGTGCTCTTCATGCTCCTCTGGGGTCTTCGAATACACAAGTATATTATCGATGAAGACCACCACGAACTTGTCAAGGTACCAGTGGAATACCTTATTCATCAAGTTCATGAATACTGCCGGTACACTAGTCAATCCAAACGACATTACCACAAACTAAAATTAGCCATATCGGGTCCGAAAAGCTGTCTTCGGAATGTCTTCTCTCTTCACCTTCACCTAGTGGTAGCCTGACCTCAAGTCTATCTTTGAAAACGCCTTCGCTCCGCTCAACTGATCAAAGAGATCATCTATCCTCGGCAGCGGGTATTTATTCTTGATAGTGAGATTGTTCAGAGCTCTATAGTCGATACACATGCGTACCTATAGTGATAAACTGGATTTGATGAAGCCCTTGTTCTGTAACTCCTTAACTTGCTTCTTCAGTTCTGCTAGCTCGCTGTTGTTGACTCTATAGACGTATTGTGATATAGGCTCCACTCTTGGCACCAAGTCTATAAAGAACTCGACATCTCTGTCAGGCGACAAACCTAGCAAATTATCTAGAAAGACATCTAGGAACTCTTCTATCAAAGGATATGGCAACTCCTATTCTTACATCCTAGCTCCACAAAAAAATGCCCCTACTCTGTTCCGTTGCTCCTCTGGTGACCTCGAACTCTGGCTCTCCTGGGGGTCAAAATATCACTCTACCTCCACTATAATATATAGTAGCATGGTGCCTACTCAACCAGTCCATGTTGAGTATAATATCGTATCCCGAAAGTGGCATTACGAGCAAGCACACGCCCAACTCTCGGCCTCCCAATGATACTCTCCGGTCCTTGCAAAAATCACTGACTAGAATAATGCCTCCGCCAATCATGATCTTACAAGTCCTATCTAATGGTTTTGCCTCTAAACGATGCTTAAGAGGATAAGATACAGACACAAAACTATAGGAAGTGCCATAATCGAATAATACAAGTACTGGAAAAGAATCGAGAAGAACTGAGCCTGAAATCACGTCTCCTACTGGCTCGGCATCCTCGATCGTCATGGCATATGCTCGTCCCTGGGGTGCACCTCTTTGCTACTGCTACTGGGCAAACCTCTGCTGCTGTGTCGGAAGTGGAGGTCCCCTCTGCTAGCCTCCTGGTACAGTAGGTACTCTGGCAGGTCCCCTCTGAGCGGCTGCTCTACCCTGACCTGGATGAGTCTGAATAGATGGATAGTCTCTCAACTGGTGTACTGACAATCCATAAGACAAACTTGTACCCAGCCTCTTCCTGCAGATGTCCCTCGTGTGTCCTGCCTTCCCTCAGTACGCGTACTGGACAACGGGCTGGGTCTGCCTCTGAGGCTGCTGCTGCTGTTGAGTGTATCCTCGAGCTGGTGCCTGGTGCTGCTGATGCTGATACGACCTCTGTTGCTGCTGAAAGTGGGAACGCTTGGCCTGTCCTGCGCTACTACTCGCTCCACCAGAAATATCTCGTCCTCTCTTGGGCCTGAGGTCCAAATCATCCTCAGCAATCTGGGCATCCATCAGAATGCCCTCGAAGGTAGCAGCGCGACGTCCAGAAGTTCGAGACTTGATCTCTCTCATCAGCCCCTTCCTGAACTTTTGGGCTAGGTCTCCTGGGTCCCGAATCATTGACGGCGCAAAATGACTCAAACAGCAAAACTCTACGATGTACTCATCGACCGACATGTTCCCTCTGACCAAGTCATGGAAAAGACTCTCCAAGGATCCCAGGGCCATGTCGGAAAATAACTTCTCCTTGAAAATCTCCTTGAAAGCCTCCCAAGTAAGCCCTCCAACAATAAGTCTTGGCTCCGTACATTACCAAGTCAGCGCGATATCGAACATCTGGCTGCCGACGACCTCGATCTGTAGGCTCTCAGGAATCTGTGCCAAGTGCAAGTTCCTCTCTATATCCTCCAGCCAGTCGACGGCATAGAGTATCCCCTCGATGCCCTTGAACTCCTAAGGCATCATCCTCATGAAGTCCACTATAGTGCCTGGCCTCTGGTGCTGCTGGCCAGGATGCTGCTGATGCTGAGTGACTCTCTCCACAGCCTGAAGAGCCACCTGATGAGCATCCTCCATGCTCTCTCTCATTAGCTCCGTCTGTGCTTGGTGTGCCTCTGCCTGCACCCTCTAAGCCTCAGCCTGAACTAGATGAGCCTCTGCCGATGTCCTGTGGGCATCTACCAAGCCCTGGATCAGTGCGAATATCTGTGCCCCATCAATAGGTATACCTCCGGGAAACTGTAGAAACCCTTTGGACAGGTAGGGGAGGAGGACCCCCAGAAACTGTAGAAACCCCCACATGAATAAGAGAGGTAAGAGGACCTCCAGCTGTCTGTCCGTCAGGTCGAGAGGTGGCATACCTCTCTGAAGCTTTGGGTCCCAATCTCAATGACCTAGTCTTCGGTGGCATCCTGAAGATAGATCGAAAAGAATCAATTAAGGCATCATATACGATATCATCAAGGAAGGACAGTAAATTTTAAAGGAAGCAATTATTAAGAATATCAATAGAAAAATTAGAAATTTCCTAGTTGTAATTGAGCATACTCTCATCCTAAATTATATTTTCTAAAGCAGGCTTGTAGCAATACTCTAAGTGAGCACTACTACGACATCGTACTAATTGTAAATCTAGACCTAAATGGGCCACCACTAAAATATGTCACGATCCGTACCCAAAATTTGGACATGAGTCGTGGGTACGTCCAGCCTACGCCACAACATCGGAGGTCGAACGTTATCTAGGTCTCTAGACTACCAACATAACTCATAACCTGTCAATGATCTCAACTCCATAAGGAGGACAATAAATATGCATAATGATCCTCAAAATATATGGTACTCAATCACAATAACTATAAGAAAGTAAATGGCACGATAAGATGTAAAAGATAGGAAAGTTCTGACATAAGTCTAACTTACAACCCAAATACGACAATAATCTAGAGTTTAGCTATCCCAACATAAATAGTCTCAACATAATACAATCCAAATCTCAAGTTTAGAATAATTTAATACATAGATAACTAGACCAAGGAGCTGTCTAAACGACTGTGGGTGGTGTCTCCTCTAAGGAGAGTGACTCCTCTAGAATCTCCGGTATGTAGTCTCCCTCTGCTACTGGGCCATAGTGAGTTGGACAGAAATCTTCAAGGTCCTTTAAAAAATATTATCCAGTCCGGATTGGAACGAAGCACAAACAATAAACAGTAGTTTCATTTATATTAATAAAAACTATAAGACAGTGTAAGGAAATACATGATGAAGAAATACTAGAAAAGTAAGGAATACTGGAAAGATATGTAATCAGCAATAGTAGTAAATAGCAATGAACAGATATATGTGAATGCTAAAATGAGTGAACTGGAATAAAAAAATGGAATTTCTAGCTAAGTGTTGTGAAATATTAGTTTGTTATGTGATCGACTTGGGACTAGATCAGGCTTGTTATATATGATTGGCTATGATACATGTGAGATCAGACAAACCATCTGGTTATCTATGATGCGAGCAATAGTCAGGCTAATCATATATAACAGGCTATGAGTCATGTAAATGGTCAAGTAACACCCAACGTGATATGCGGGGTGAGCTATGATGCATGTAAAGTGGGGTATGATCACATAATCTTGCTAATATTTCCCCGTCCCCAGCTAACATGATGAATTCCAATCATGACTCCTCATGATAGGTATCTATGATACTAGCCCGTGTACCCACAGTGTCAAAATTAAGCATACACTATAACTAGAATCATAGTAATAATCAAAATAATGAAAACTGTCAGAGAATGTACTCGCCTGTGGTCCTGAGCAATAAATGAGGATCGATGTCCAAGATGGAATCAGAAAGAACTAGATATCAAAATATCAAAGTTAAAAGGTGACCTGAAGTAATAAACAGGTTTAACTAGCTCTATGTTAGACTTATAGGTCCAATCTAGGTCAATACCAGGGTTAATCTAGGCTTTACTAGTCATTTCTATATCATATTAGTCTACACTTAGGCATTATCTAAATAACTAGTCATTACATAGCTATACTAACTATTACTATTAAGTATCTATATTACACCAGATTATAACTACATACTAGAGTCTAGTTAGTTTTATAATTAACTTTATTAGGCACTACCATCATAAGTAATAGTATATATATCCCTAGCTATCTATACATTCTAACTACTAAACTAACTATTAGTAACTAGTATTTTAAACTAACTGTTACTCTTAACTATTCTAACTAAACCAAATACCCAACTCAATTAATACTCAAATACCGTACCTGAACCGAATCTGAAACCGAACATATACCTTGATATTGTGCTGATACTGCATAGTGAGGCTCCTACTGCAGGTTCCCTATTGCTGAACTGCATCCCTCATTGCACATACACTCAAACACATACTCTACCCCAAGTCTGGACACTCCAGTACCATTTGCAAACTAATACAACTATTCATTTTAACATTGATACTGTAATACCTATATAAACCCTAACACCCCATGTATGCCACTTGACTCTGCCTAGAAACAGACATTGCTTCCAACTTATGACCTTACTAAAACCCCAACTCTAACTGATACCTTACGCTAACATAGCCTTAGCACCCTTAGTAACTGATATGTATGCACTGGCTTAACCATATGTATATATACTAGTCACAACCCCTTCTAATCACCCAAAATTCCTGATACAATCTTACTTCTACTTGTACACATGCCTAATGCTCCTAAAGCTCTCACTGTTGTTTCTACTAACTATTCATACCTACTGATACCATGTTGTGCAATCCCACCTGGGTGTACTGCTGTAACTGTGTTCTCCCCAACTGTTGTCCAGGCAGTTCACATCCTCTCCAAGTGCCCACTGGCTGATACAAGCCTCCATGCTTAAGACCACAGTGTTGGTAATGTACTGCACTTGCAAGTTCTCCCTTCATACTTCACCTCCTATGTCTGCAACCCTAATCTAACTCTTCTCTCTTTTGATGTGCACTCATACTCATCGATATAGATGCTACTGGTCTTCCAATTCTGATACACAACTCAATTCGATATCCATATGTTCCATTCCCTCTTCTCAGGAAATAAACCTTAACAACTACTAACTACTATAGGAACAAAATATTATAGAAGAAGACTATAGAAGAACATAAATTATGTGGCATGTATTTGAACAAACTATGCAAGCTAAACAAGAGAATGGGAACCTTGCGAGAATATGGACTCACTCACTTAGTGATACACTGAGGTATCAGGAAACTCACTCACTGATACCTCACTCAATCACTGATACCTCACTCACTCGACTGAAAACTAACCCGATGGCAGAACACCACTCATCACCCCCAAACCACAATGCCGACACTCAATTACACGCAACCTAACATTTAATACCAAGTATACTTCACTAAAACCCCCTGCAGTGTACACTACACAAAGAACCAACCTCGTACACAACCAATTTCCCCATTACTGATACGTTCAATATCATTGCACATCCCTAGTGCACTATACACACCACAGTGAACCCGAGCCTCACATATACTGGCACAGTATATACTGGAGACTGAGGAACCCGACTCCCCTTGATAGTCCCATACCATTATATATATATATATATATATATATATATATATATATATATATATATATATATATATATAGGTATACATATCCAAAATATCATATGAATAGGTATACCTCCTATTAAACATTTCAACAAGCACCTAGTGTGCACAATTCTAGGATACTCTTGATATACCATAAATCTTTATGTATAAGCCCCAAATATACTACTAACCATCTACATATACTATATAAATAACATATATACATATATATATGATTAGGGTTATAAAAACTAGGGGAAATGTATCCTTGGAACACTAAAACCCCCAAATTTATATGACATCATGAAGGAATCATCATGTAGACCAATATAGACTCATGCTCTCCCTTAATAGTCATTCCTAAACTAATGGGTAGGCTCCTTGTGTCAAAATAAATGGTAAAAATAGAAATTAAAAGAGGGTTTCCCAGATTTTCAGCTTTTGGGAGATGGATTCTCAATATAGCTTCTTCTTCTCCAAGACTCCTTGTGCCCAAGCTTCTAGGTCTCTCTTGATGAGGAAAAAAATGAGGAATTTGAGGTTTATAAATCTGAAATTTGTTTGAGGAAAATAAGGGTTTTGGGGGGATATTTCTAGGGTTTCTTCATGAGTGATAAAATGGCATTGAGGGAGGCTCCCCCTATTCTTATAGGGCCGGCCACTTGTTAGGGTTAGGGTTTGGTGGATGCACAATGACTCATTTTCCCTCAATAGCTTGTCATAAAGAGTTATTTAATGAGGGGTTTAGTCCTAAGTGAGGAATTTTACTAGATTCTAATTAATAGCATAGGGATTAGTCTAGTGGGTTAAATATCTAGTCTAATGCAAGGTCCATGGTCACATCAAGTCTAGTCCACTAACTCATAACATTTATGAATATAATATAATATTATCTATCATGCAACTATTAACACAATATATATAATTATTGTAAATGACCATAAAGCCCCTACTCTAGAAATGTAGTAGTGACAAGTTTACCCTCCTAAAAAAAATTCGTCCTCAAAATTGAATTAAACTAGCACAAGAGCACAATCAGAACAATAAGAACTATACCTCAAGGCTTGAAGAGATACAGGTACTGCTCGCGCATTTCGTCCTCCCTCTCCCAGGTTGACTCACCTGGAGAGTGATGTCTCCATGTAACACGAACCAAGGGAATAGTCTGGTTCCGCAATACCTTCTCCCTGCGATCCAAGATCTCTCCGATTAAAGTTACGTACTTCTCTTCCTGGAAGTTGAAATATAACCCTTCCTTGACCACAATCTATTTTAGCTACTACTGATGTCAACCAGTCCATTCCGAAGAATATATCATAATTGATCATTGGAAAAACCAAAGTCCTACTCGAAATAATACACTTCTAATTCTAATTGGACAGGATTTACATATATGATTGACTTCCACCAAACTATTTCCCTGTAAAATTCTCAATTTCTTAGGCAAACCCAATATACTATAATACCATTACTTATAATCAATACAAATAAAATAAACGATTATATAAAAGCCAAATATCGTAAATAAAGAAATTGCAAATTTTATTTACAGAAACTATATATGATACAGAGCTACAAAGATATACAACTAATATTTACATCTGATGTT
>JAYESA010000007.1:46820407-47030407 GCA_036927795.1 Iris macrosiphon
CAGAATAATAAGATTAAAATAGGATTTTAGAGTAATTATTCCAGAATTAAATAAATTAAAATAAATTATCTTTTGACGTGATAAATTTGTAATACATAGGCTATTTGGACTGTGACTTGGACTCTGATTCATACCAGCAGCAGGACCCCAGGCAAGATACCTTGCCAAATTGCTTACAGTATTTTGGATGCTTAGTATATTTATGTATATTTATTGCATTTCTGTTTATTTATTGCATGTGTAGTTTCTTTTAGTCATTACTATATATTAGATATGTTGACACACACTTGCCACATAGTATCATGAGAGGACAATCATTAGGCGTATGGGCTTTTAACCACTCTGGTAAACCATAGTAACTTGCATGCACTATGGTGGTCGTGTCCGATGGTCGCTACCCCCGAGGTATGTCGATTGATGGAGTCCGAGGGTCGCTACCCCAGAGGTATGTCGGCTGATGATGTCCACTGACGAGCGTGAGGTTGTGAGGATTAGATCGAGTAGCCTACCCTTGCCCATACGTCAAAAAATTGTCCTCATTTGCATTCATATAGATGGTCTTGTACAGCATACTTATTTATTTTCAAATTCTATGCATGTTTACTGTATTCAAATTGGCTCGTATTTTCTGTATCTTGTTACGTCCCTTTGAGGACCTGGTCCGCTGCCAGGTGTATCTATTCTTTAGTATTTGCAGGAGCACAGATTGGATGGCTATATATGTTTCGTGGATGTCCTCTCTTCGAGCCCGTGATTGCTAGATGGTGTTCTTATATGGTGTTGTTGTGTTATACTTATTTTAATATTTGCTCTTACATTCGAGTTGGTAGTGGATTTGTTTCCATCCAACTATCATCCTTAGATATATATGTTGACATCTAGTTATATAGATGCTGGTTATTATTTATATTGATTTTCTGTGGATGAGATTTAGATTGTACCCTATGACTTGTGACATATGTTTATACCACTTGTGGATTGATTTTCATATTACAGCGTACGTGTGGATTTTGGTTTCCATATATTGGAGTTGCCATATCCATGCGGCTGGCATGCTTACGTGTTCCTAGTCCTACGTATTTTGGGACTGGGGCGTGACATGTTTTTGTGGTGGCCCATGCAGGTCGAGAGCATATTGTCTCGGTTACGTTACTGTACCGAGCAAGCCTGCACCTAGGACTAGAGTATAGGATCTCATCCATAATTGACTATGATTCATCTTCCTCCTATCTGTTCTATTTGAACAATTGTATCATGCTTGATTCATGTGCTTCCCTAATAGTTCCTTTAGTATAGCCTTCTGCTGAGAATATAGGAACCCCTGTTATTAGGATGATAATTAGAGTAGCATACCTATTAAGATTACAACGAGGATATAGACGCACCACTAAGTTTAGAATATCTAGTGAACCTAGAATTCCTTATCTATAGATTGGTTTACCATTATCCCTTGATGTATTATGAAGACTTAAGAGTAGTATAGATACCACTAGAGTTAGTTAGAAGCTTACCATAATGTTTGACCCTAGTATGGAGGAACCAATAGAAAACCAAAAGAGAATATTAGGACTGAACCTAACCCTCATAGTTAGATAGTATTGGAGAACTATAAACTTATATCATTGTCTTGTTATTAGTAGACAGCACCCTAGGAAGCCTAGAGGAATGCAATCAACACTTCTCCCTTGATCATACCTCGAACATTCAACTAGTATACCACTCCACCTTGGAAAACCATGATGCTACCTAGAGCCCCTCTATTTTACATATTGTTCCTCTGTGACCTTAACGTTCGCTAATTGTGCGACGACCAAAATTACGTTCTTCTTTTCTTTATCTTTCAACTCGTGCCACCTGACACTTCTGATAGTAGGCCAAGTAACTTATTTCTTTGTTAAGGACACATAGTTTTCTAGGATTATAGTTGTAATCTTGAATTTTGAAATTGTGTGCTTAGTAGTTAGAACTTGATAGTTAAGTTATTCTTGTAGATTGAGACATGGTGCTTATCCCTTAGTTTTAAATTGCGTAACTTGTACCACACCTAAATACGAGTTATATTCCCTTTCCCTTGAGGCCAGTAACTGTCCCATTCTTACTATTGACACTTGCACTATGACTAAGAGTTAAGACGACCATGACCTATGTAATATAAGAGGATACCCTAACAAGTACCAAGACCCCTTCTCGAAGACCTTAACAGGAGCTTCTATGGTACCCTTAAGACTGTCACAGTATTAGTTTATTATTTTAAGTTGGGTAGTATACCTCACAACCTAGTATCACATAGTCTTTTGACCTATTATTGAAGTGTGATTGAAAAACATTAATTGTATACTAGCATAAGACGACAGTGGTTATTCAGACAATAGAAGTTAGAGGTCCTTGCCCACATTTGGTCGACTAGCGACATAGACAAGGAGGTTGTATGATAACTGTAGAGATTGTAGAGTCTTTTATTATTATTGCTTAGTTGTTTTATTTTGTGAACTTGAATTAATTTGTACCTCCTTTCATCATCATCTAGAGTACTTATATTTGCTGCACTACCTTGACTTATGCTGCTATTATAGCCTAGTTTTGCAAGCTTACTCTTTTATCGAGCTTGATCATGAGATATGTATTATTGGGGACGCCTACTAATATATTTCAGAATCACTGTATTAAGGTCTAGCTAACCTTAGTGCGCTTGATTCGCCCTTCGTAATACTACTTTACGTGGATTGAGATATGTAGTGATTGGTAGACGAATATACTTGCCCCTAGATATGTCTGAGCGGATCATATCGGTTACATAACTGTTCTAATACGAGCATCCGAACAAAGAATTACCAAAATAGGTTTTCAATCCACAACTGCTTTGATAATTCCCATTTGAATTCCTTAAACTCCTTGATCCCGATACTTCTATTCTATTACCTCACCCTTGAACTCTTTATTATTGGTCTCCGTCTTCCCTTATTTCGGAAAGACGAAACCTCGTGCTTGGTATAAGTTTAATACACAGAGAGTACTAGATATACCCTGTAGGCCGATCACATACTTGAGGATTATTCTTTTGTAATTAAGGATATATCATATATGATATAATCGGCGTTGAAGTTTTGAGGATTGAATGACATGAGTAAATAAATTAAGGAATATTTTTCTTAAAGTATATAGCCTTCTGTGATAGATGGATAAATTCAAAGTTGGGTAGTAGTGCATTGTCAACTTGAGAGGAATTTCTTTTAGATTGTGATCAAGTAAGATTAGATTGGGAGATTCAAGTCATTTTAATTTTGAGAAATTTTAAAAGAAGGATTAAGATAATAAGGATTTAACGAATTTTAAAATCTTGATATTGCGGACCAAATATTTATACTTTGAGCACATGATTTAAATTTTGAATATTGAAGGATGAATCATCGATTTAAATTTTGAGGATAAATATAGAATTTTAGACTTGAACAAATGGTTAATTAGATTTAAATTTTATAATTTGATAATTTGAATTAAAAGTTTAATTTTGATTGTTGGGTCACCTATTTGAAATATTGAGGATGTAAATTGAGTTTAAATATTTGAATAGTACAAAATTCTTAAGTTAAGAATAGGAATAAGATTTGATTAGAATTATTTATTGTTCAAAGTCTAGAGGAGATTATGATAGTTGGAAATTATGATATAAATTTTGATGTGGAATGTCATATAGACTTGAGTTAGATTTGGATGTAGATTATTTAAAATCGAGAAGAGATTACGACAGGTTGAATTTTGATTTAAACAGTGGTTATCTTAATTTTGAAGTGATCGCGATAGATTTGAATAGATTTTATTATTTAAATTTTTGGAAGAGATTGCGATTGACGTACCTTATGTACGAATGTGAAGGATTTAACAAATTATGCCTTATTTTAATTTTGAGGATGAAATTGTTTTAAGTTGGATAGATTGTAAACTCCCTCACCCAAAATAGGTATTTGTGTATATTTTATATTATTATATTTATTATAGATGTTGAATTTATTTAGAGTATTATCTTAGTTAATTAGAAAATAATTTTTTTTTAGTTTATTTACTTATATAAATATTTATTTAGAATTATTTTTAGGCTATTTTAGATTATTGGGATTTTTTCATAATTTTTAGTTAATTAAAAACTAGTAACACTAATTTTTGAGGACTTTAAAGAATTTATTTTATGTTCAAACTTAATTAAAAATATCCCAAAATTTTATTTTAGGTTCTAAATAATAAAATATATTTTCTAGAATTTTTTGGGAATTTTTTGATTATTTTTAGCATTTATTTCGAGTTAATTATGAAAAATTGAATTAAAAACTAATTTCTGAAAAAGAAAACCCAAAAAGTAATTAATTCTGCCCAGTCAGCAAACAGGGGGCCCACCTGTCAGCCTCCCGCAGCAAACAGTGCCGGGCCCGCCTGTCAGTGACTGCGGGGCGGGCAGCGTTGGATGGCTGCCACGTGTCAAGATCTGAGCCGCGACTGCTTTCTCTCTCCTCTCTATATATATTAGTTTAAGTTTATTTCTAGGGTTTTTCTTCAGCCGAATTTTGGAGAATTACCATCTAGGGTTCCTTCATCTTCCAGAAGCCATTGCGCATAGCTCCGGACTCCAAATGAGGCCTAGTTTTTTGTGTTAGAAAGATATTGAGGTTAGCTTTCTGATTATATAATTTGTTTTACGAAATTATGAGTATTAAATTCTGGAAAATTCGTAGAGCACAGCATGTCTGAAAATAGACGTGTTTCGATGTTTTTGCGATTCCGGGAGAACCAGGAATCGGAATCATAAACCGTTTAAAGTTTCGGAAAGCTAATGTCGAGATAATTGACATATATTTTTTTCAGAATTTAATTCGAAGTATTTTTATACTGTTAATTCTGTAGAACTTCTAAGTTAGAATTTAACCATCGGTGCACGATACGAAACTTGTATGTGCCATAATTCCCAAACGAATTTGAATTCGGATGAGCCATAAATTTTAGCATATTTTTGACGCTGAAATCTACAGAAAATCATGCATGAAAGTTGAGTTTGTGTCGATTGACTTTTCGGTCAACAGATCGCCTCGATTTGCGTGCCATGAGTCTCGAGTTGATAAAATTTAGTTTCTTTGGACAAAATTTAGGAATTAACATAAAAATCAGAATAATAAGATTAAATAGGATTTTAGAGTAATTATTCCAGAATTAAATAAATTAAAATAAATTATCTTTTGACGTGATAAATTTGTAATACATAGGCTATTTGGACTGTGACTTGGACTCTGATTCATACCAGCAGCAGGACCCCAGGCAAGATACCTTGCCAAATTGCTACAGTATTTTGCATGCTTAGTATATTTATGTATATTTATTGCATTTCTGTTTATTTATTGCATGTGTAGTTTCTTTTAGTCATTACTATATATTAGATATGTTGACACACACTTGCCACTTAGTATCATGAGAGAACAATCATTAGGCGTATGGGCTTTTAACCACTCTGGTAAACCATAGTAACTAGCACGCACCATGGTGGTCGTGTCCGATGGTCGCTACCCCCGAGGTATGTCGATTGATGGAGTCCGAGGGTCGCTACCCCAGAGGTATGTCGGCTGATGATGTCCACTGACGAGCGTGAGGTTGTGAGGATTAGATCGAGTAGCCTACCCTTGCCCATACGTCGAAAAATTGTCCTCATTTGCATTCATATAGATGGTCTTGTACAGCGTACTTATTTATTTTCAAATTATATGCATGTTTACTGTATTCAAATTGGCTCATATTTTCTGTATCTTGTTACGTCCCTCTGAGGACCTGGTCCGCTGCCAGGTGTATCTATTCTTGAGTATTTGCAGGAGCACAGATTGGATGGCTATATATGTTTCGTGGATGTCCTCTCTTCGAGCCCGTGATTGCTAGATGGTGTTCTTATATGGTGTTGTTGTATTATACTTATTTTAATATTTGCTCTTACATTCGAGTTGGTAGTGGATTTGTTTCCATCCAACTATCATCCTTAGATATTTATGTTGACATCTAGTTATATAGATGCTGGTTATTATTTATATTGATTTTCTGTGGATGAGATTTATATTGTACCCTATGACTTGTGACATATGTTCATACCACTTGTGGATTAATTTTCATATTACAGCGTACGTATGGATTTTGGTTTCCATATATTGGAGTTGCCATATCCATGCGGCTGGCATGCTTACGTGTTTCTAGTCCTACGTATTTTGGGACTGGGGCGTGACAGAGATGCATGGGACCACCTATATCCTGGGACACATGGGGCCAGAGACGCATGGAGTCTGGGACGTATGGGGACAGAGACGTTTGAGACCGCATGGAACCTGGGATGCATAAGGCCAGTTGTGATGTACACGTGGTGCTGCACATCTATCGAGAGTAAAGTTTTGTGCTGACATAGACTTCTGTCGTTTAGTGTGTTTACGTATTTTGAGGCATTCAGAAAATTCTTTTTATCAGGATTCTGTGTCAGAGACGTTCCTGTTGCTAGAATAATATGTCAGGTCCATCTGCGGCCAAAGCTGCTTCGGCTGATTGGGACATATGGATGTCGCCTTTCTGGGTTACGAGGTGACTCTGCGGCCTGATCTCTTTTTCGCTTTACTTTGGGACGCATGGTTGTTAGACGTATGGATACATATTTTCTATGCTTCTACATGACCCCCTTCAAAGTTTTCAAATTGACAAGTTTGAAATACTTTGAATAAGAAGCATGGAGAAAGAAGTATTTTTGTTCGCATGGATATTGTGTCACAAGGCCATGGGGATCGCATGGTTCATGGGCCGCATGGGTGAGCCCTTCCAGGCTGTCATTTCTGCATTAACTACAGGTTTGTTTCAATTTTGGAGCAGATCTCCTTTTGGATTCTGACCCGACTCCTGAAGAGGAGTACGAGGCGACAGTTTCCAGGGAGATTTAAAGAGATCACTGAAGTCTAGGCATCAGATTCATCCCCGTAACTAATTGGTTCATTGCCTCGATCTCTGTACAGGATTTTTGAGGCCTATAAATAGGCAATAGGAAGGCGAGAGAGAAATTTATATTCTGCTTCTTTTTTCTTCTTCTGTGAGGGATGTTGAAGGCTGCGGCTCTTTTCGTCGAGGAGTTCATCGGAGGCGGCCTTGATCCGTGACCTCCTGATAGAGGTAAGGGAGAACCAAGCTTCTCGTGTTGGGGCTGCCAAGGACACAGAGACACCAGTGCACAATCTTGTTATGTGGATGAGAAATCATCTAGAACATGCACAGACTCTTTACACAGCCTTGCCTTGTGGACAAGAGATCATCGTGAACATGCGCTTCCTTTTCTCATGAGTCTATCTCATGGAGGGGTAACCATCCGGCGCCAGTTAGGACTCTGTCGCATGGATGAAGGCTCCACCTGGACATGCGACCACCATAATTCTGTCGCATGGATGGGGGCTCGATGCAGCCACCATGGTTGGCCCCTCATGTGTCGACTAGGCTCGACCGTATAGGCTTCATATTATCTTTTTGTACTGATGCCTTATGTTCTCCTTGTGTAGGCTTATGATGGAGCATGGAAGGATATCATAATACCCGTTGTGCGGGGTAAAGACCAACTTTATACGGTAGTTTGGCAAGAACTAATCCAGGAGACGAGAATGAACATCCTGCGTCATGTGCTGGACTGTTCTTGTTTATGCAGCATGCTAGCTGCGTTTCTCCCCTCTATGTAGCTTGCTACCAGCTGGGGGCTTGCGGCGTCGGTGAGAGGATTTGGATTAATTGTCATTCCTTTCGTCAGTCTTCCTGCCTGGTGGTAGAGCGTCTTCCCATGCTCCTCCCTTGCTATCCATCAGTATGGGTTCTTTTTCATATAATGAGGTTTATACTGTGGAGGGATGATCTAGAAAGTATTCAGCTCTGCTGATGGGCTCACTTGTGTCTGTGGCAGAAATGATATATGGGTCTCTTGTAATGGAAGAGGTTCTTATCAGCGAGAACCCATAGAAACCCTTAAAAGGGATTCCCATCATATGTACCCGAGACCTTGAATATTAATAAAAATCTTTGAAACTGTAGTGGATTCCCATCATATGTACTCATGATCTTGAATAAATATTTCTCTTTTTCCAGAACCTCTTCCTTTATTTGTCTTATTATGTATGAATTTTGTGTGAACTTTGGATAATGTACTAGAGGTAATATGGACATAGTACAATATTGCCGTATGTCTAGGATGTCCCACTGGAGGACTTAGGTGGACCTATTATTTGTTGCGCATGTTGGATGCAAATATAAGTTCAAAATAAGCCTTATCAGTGGTAGTATGGACGTGATAGGTTTTTTGGACCTATTACGTTTTGCGTATTTGAGTGTAAATAGTAGGTTCGAGACAAGCCCTACAAGAGGTGATATGGACGTAGCAGATTTTATAGACCCAGCACCGCTGGCGTACCTTGATAAGTACGGGTGATAAGTGGAGATGACAACCGATATCGGAGGTAATATGACCGTAATGATCAATAGCCAAGACCCGGGAGGTTTGCTCAGAGGTAATATGGAGGGAAGGAATGTTAGGACGATAGTTCAGAGGTAATATGGACGTGAACCAATGTCCGAAAAACTCACTAAGGAGTGATTTGGTGGGTGTGGCCTATTCGAGAATGAAGAAAAACTTGAGGATTGCTCCATTGGTGGAGACTAGTCTAATAGAATAGTTTTTTTTGGGTGGTCCAGGCGGGAGTGTGCCTGTGGACCTGAGGACTGCTCCGCTAGGAAGACTTTAAGGATCCATCATCTATTTCGTATCTAGGACTCCTGGATACAGATAATAGCTTTTCCAAAATTTATAAAGAAGGGAAATCTTGTACATAGGCCCTTGCTGGAGATGAAAAACCAAGAGTGTAAAGACTGTACATCTTGATTGCCCGACTGTGGATAAGGGGAGTACAATATTGTTCGACCCGCATCTTCCATCATACGTCTAGGCATTGGACCCACTGTTCTACTTCAAAGAGTTCTGATGGATCCTCATCATCTTCCTTAGGGTCAGTTGACACCATGTTGGCATATAATATTTGCTTGAGCATATCTCCAATAATGACCTTGGAGTCCCAAAATAAAGGCTCTAAAGATTGAGAGTGTAACTCATCTTCTTTATATGAACCTTCGGGGGTTGTGGGAAGCATAACATATACTAAGCCATGCTTGGTCTTATGATAGTAATCCTCAAATTTGCCTGTCAAAGCGGTGAGGCATACGGACAGTCGTCGACCTTTGTCGTAATTAAGATCTCAGTTACTTTTAAGATCATACCCCATCTTCTGGATGAGGTATTTAGCTTGACCACTGAACCAGTAGAGTTATATTTTGCCAGTATCGAGTTCTAGCTCTTGTTCCTCCGGGATAAAGGACCGGGTTGCATTCAACCCTACTGAAGATAATTGGTTTGTCTTCCCTCCTCATTGCTGGAACCGTAAAGTATGAACCTTGGCTAGGGAGGATCTTGTTTACTTTATAGGTAGTAGTCACCTGTGTCTACAGGCGCATGCCTAGATCGTGCTCCATGGAATACAGTGTACTTATGTTTGCAGCTTCAGAGTAGTTCAAACATAGCCCTTTATTTACAAAATAAGGCATCTTTTCTTCAGGTATTACATCCTCCAGAGAAGGGACATTTGCGTGAGAAACTACGTACTTCTCCAGCTCGTCCTTTCCGAGATCTACCCCCAGTGTTAGCGACGTCTCTGGAAGTTTCCTGCTCAGCTTTTCTACCAGAGTCTCGAATATTGTAGGAGGCAGCGGAGCATCCTTCGGAGGTTGACTCGGCCTGTGAAGGCGAATGACCAGAGATTTGGACGTGGTGGATGGTGCCGGACCTTCCTTCAGAGGTCGATTCGTCCTACGAAGGCGGACGACCAAAGGTTCAGGTGCCTTCTAGTGTAGTTTTACGACGAGGGGAGAGGTTTTGTCAGAAGCACGTGCCTTTAGACGGACTCTCAAGGGCTCTTCTAGTGTTGTCCCAGTCTCTGCCTTATCATCGTTATTATTTCCACCTTTATCCCGGTAGACCTGTTTGTAAAGGATCGAATCAGAGTAATAGTCTTCGATCCCTTTGAACGTATCGATATCAGAAAACTCCGTTTTGACCGTGTCGTATTCGTCGACATACTTCAGGCACTAGTGCAGGGTCGATGGCATGATCATATGTTTATGTATCCATGGGCATCCAAGCAAGACATTGTAGGATACGTCTACGTCAATGATATAGCAAGTGACCTCTATTTTGAAGTCGCCAACCTGGCATTTCAGGCAAATCTTTCCCAGAGGGTAGCTCCTTCCTACGTCGAAGCCGATAATGGCATTATTGGTAGCTGCCAGACGATGCATCAAAATATCTAAGGTCTGAAGCAAACTTCGTGGGATGATGCTGATTAACTAACCGGGATCGATGTGAATTTGGTCCACCTTGATGGCACCAATGTACCCTATGTAATACAGGAGACGGTCGTACTGGTTATTTTTTAGCAACATTTTATGTTGCAAAAATATAATATTGGACATTACCTCCATGATATTATTACAGTAGGGGCTAGCTGCTGGATCTTCAGCTAGCGGCTTGACCTGTGCTTGCTAGGTATCGACATTTTGTAATGCCTCGCTAAGAGGAATCTGAGGGTCTTGGGAGAGTCAGAGAAGCTCAAATAGAGACAACTTCGTTGGAGTGTTGGCGAGTTGGGCCAAGATGTTGAAGTTGTAGGACTTTTCCAGCCCCTGAGCTGAATCTTTGTGCAGCGGCTTATCGAAGCGAGTGTCTTTCTGCTTAGACTTGTCCGCTGCTGGAAGTTAAGATGGACCCGGATCCGATGCTGTAGGTGCGACTATGGGAAGTGCACCATTGTCAGGGGTGTCATACTCTCATTGGTACGCTAGGCCTGACCTTGCTGTTCCTGCTGTAGCTTCTTCAGATGGCTTCTTCATATGGGAAAGAAACCATATAGCAGGACTTGGACTTCTTGCCCTTAGATTTGGTGGCAGAAGATGTTGTCTGCTGCATTAATTTTGCCGCAAGATCGGGGTAAACCCACATGACCTCCCCACGTTGCGTGGTGAGAGGTATCAGCCCGGTCGTTTGGTCATGAGTTGGCAGAAGATGAACGACCTCCATCGCTGCCCTGGGAATTAGGATTACCCCATCCTGGGCTTCTATAGCTGAGAAGTTATCGAATTGGAGCGATACCATGTTAGTGGCAACCATCTTGTCATTGATATCCAAGGTAACGGCCTTGGTGTCGAGCAGACGCTGGTTGTACCACTTCAGCGTGTAGCGGTCCTACTTCGCATGATGGACGTCACGATGGTAATAGTAGTACTTTAGATTATTCTCCTCGGCTGCCTCAACAGGGCGTTTGACGTCGGGGAACTGAAGCTTACCACCCTTCATCAGCACATCCAAGATGGGCATGAATTCATCATCTTCGAAGGAGTAGGTCTCCTTGGGCTCTGGAACCTCAACCGACTTTTGCTCGGACTTCTTGGTTAAGTTGGCCACCAAGGCCTGCTTTTCTTTTTTACCGCATCTGTTGTTGTTGTTATTGTTTTTTGTTGGGACGCTTTTCCCTATCATCAACGACAGAGATTTGTATTCCCAAGAGCCGGGTGTCCTTGACCTTTTTTTCAGTGCTAACAACACTTATGATGAATGTCGTCCAGTATTTGAAATGACCGTCGCCCATCCAGAGGCTGACTGCTAGAAGTAAGTTTCTGCGGAACATGTCCATCAGTGTTGACTCAGGATTGCCTGGGGTTAACCTCAACGCTGTTTATTGAAAACGCTTAATATAATTTTGGGCGAGTTTACTTTCCCCTTGGGTAACATCCATCAGGAAGGACATCATCATGTTGCTTCCTCCGTCATAGCTAGAATCTTTTGAGAAAAAGACTCTTGAGGTTGTAAAATGACAAGATGTAGTTACCTTGTAGGCAGCAAAACCAGTAGAATGCTACCCCGGTCAATGTCCTCAGAAAGAGCTTGGTAAGGAGTGCGTCACTGTGAGGTAGGTGCCATGTTGTAGTCTCAAAGTAGCTCATGTATTGACGGGGAAAAGTCTTTCTGTAGAATGGGTTCAAGTTGAAGGGCTTGTACTTTAGAGGGTATGACATATCCCTTCACTCGCGGGGTTATGGTTGTCGTATCGTGAGCTCGCGCAGTGTGTCTCGCCTGCCCATGGAATCTAGGCGAGCCCGGAGTTCTCGGACTTCCCTCATTAATTCTCTGGCTTCATCTCTGACGGAAGGGGCAGATGAGCTAGGCAGATGGTGATTTTTGCCTATGGGCGGAGCAGTTGCGTCAGAGTTCGCGTTTGTCCCAGGGTCCAAGCTTTCCTGTCTAGAAGCCCTTGCTGGTTGGGAAGCCATGTTTGCTTTAATTTCTAGCATTACTTGAGTCAAGGCTTGCATTGATGTAATCCCCCTGATTTTCATAAATTTTTAATTTGGATTTTCTGGAATTTTCTGGATTTTTCTTGGATTTTTCTGTAATTAAATACCATTGTTTTAATTATTAAAGGATTTTTAATTGATATTAAATGGTATTAAAATATTATGAAAATAATATTTTATGGTGTAAAACAGAAATCTAGACTTAGGGTAATTTTTCGGAAATTTATTGGGCCCTGGACCTATTTTTAAACCCCTAAAAAAAATAATTATTTATTTAATTATTTAATTATTTAATGTTTAATGAATTAATTATTAATTTTATAAAATAAACCGGCCCAGCCCAAAACCCATTAACCGAGCCCGGCCCATCCCCAGGCCTAGCGGGTCGGGCGGGTCGGCCAGACCCGCACCCATCCACCCGCAGACCCGCCCGCCTGAACCCCTCTCTTCCCCGACTCTTCACTTCTCCCCCGCCGGCAACGCCCGCCGCCGCAGGCCGTTCGATGCCCCGCTTCGCCTCCTCTTCATCTCCCCGAACCCGCCGCCTCTTCCGCTCCACCTCCCGCACCCTCACCGGCCGTCTCCCTCTCTTCCCCGGACGCCTATATAAGCCGCCCTTCCGAGCAGCTGGACCCCCTAAACCTCGCCGTCAGCCTCCAGTGCACCGCTCCCCGCTGCTCGCCTCCAGCCCAGCCTCGCCGCACCAAACCGCCCGGTCCTCCTCCAGCCGCCCTCGACTGCGCCGGCCACCAGAGAACTCGACGACCTCCCTCTCATTTTTTTCCCTAAACTAAGCCCTAGCTCCGGCGAGCTAACTCCGCCCGTACCCGCCACCGAGGACGACCCCAGCACCGCCAGCGACGTGCCCAGCCAGTCTCCCCGCCTGAGCTCTGACACAGAAGCCCAAAAACAGTAAACCCTAGTTCTGGACACGGTTGGGAACAGTGTCGGACACGACACGGACTCGGAAATACGCTGTTCATTGAACCCTGTTCAGGTACTTCCAACTTCCTGCTCGTAACCCCGTTTTCAATTCCGTCATTTGCGTTGCGAAGCCTGTATGACCCTCTCGGTGCCCGGATAAACCGCTCGGGGCATCGCGACCTGTGGTGATCGCACACCGCGATCCAAAACAGGAAAAATTAACGACCCGATTCACCTCGGAACTGGGTACGCCCCGTCAAACGGGACGACTTGGTCACGTACGGTCTTCACCGATACGTCAGCGTCGTTGATACGGACGTGCGGGCTTTCGCAGAAGCTGATTCGGATGTGCGTGCACACCGGAATCAGTGCGTATCCGCAGACATCGCCCCGTATCCGTACTTTTTGTTTCTCGCTGTAACTTAGTGTACACAAGTCGGATCGAGACGAAACTTGCGCCACTGGACTCGTAGCATTATGCTGGTCCTGTGAGTCAAGTTTGGTTCGATTCTGAGAACGTTGACAAAATCGTGTGTCGTGGGCCCCACAGGCTCCAACCGACGGGCGATTTTGAGAACGGCTCATCGGAATCCAATTCTGGAAGTTTCGTTGGGTTCGTATCATCGTTCCTGACCTGTTGACACTAAGTTTGACTATTTTTGAGACCTTTGACCCTGACGCGTTTTTCGGTGCAAGACGGCCCACATCTGGACCCCGCTTGACCCGAAAATAACGTTTTTGCCCTTGTCTCCAAATTGGACTCAAGGACAGGTGTTCCTAGCTGATTGATGTGTTCTGGACCTGATGGTGATGTCTATTTCAGCAACCGGAGTACTGCTTGGAAATCCAACTGAAGCCAGAGCAACATTTGGAACCGAAAATCCAGGCAAGTGTACCTTGCCATTAAATGCAGTATTTAATTCATTTTGAATCTCTTGCTCTAATTTCTGTGACTGTGGTACTTGCCCTATCAAGTAAATTATCCCCAGGACACCTGACACAAGCATAATACAGAATCTTCCTGATTATTCAAGGGGGGTTTGTATAAGATATAGATTTTATGATTTAAGCTTTAGAACTTAATAAATGACTGACTGCATTAGTTTCAAGCTTGCGTAACATGAACATTGAGATCTGTGACGTGAGATTCATTGGGTGGGGAGAGTTTTACCATATCAAAGGCTGATTACATATATATATTGATAAACTGGAGGTGCTTTGGCACGTATACTGGAATCGAATCTGCTTTGGTTATACTGGAATCGTAATACTAACACTGCTATGGTTTCTTGTCACTGATCCTGTAGTAGTCTCAGCCTGAGTATGAATAATAACTCTCACTTGCATGATCACTTAGCTGGTTTTAATTATTTAACTGGATTTGTTTGATAGTAACATCGGCATACCACTGTCTTAAACTTATTAATATCTTGTACTTCTCTTGTGTTTAACATTTTGGTTGACTTGCATGCTCATTCACTGTATTATGGCTCGTATTCTTCTGTACCTTGTTACGTCCCGCTGAGGATCTGGTTTTGTTCTCCAGTTATAGCAGACGAGAGCTACCCTGAGGTGTACGGAACAGGGGCACTACTCGGAGCAGTACCTGAACCTGAGGACGAGGTGACCGCTGAGGACTTCTCCTGAACAACTGCTTCACCATGCTCAGTCATTTAGTCTTTATTTTCCTGTTTCATTAAAACTCTCTATTTCCTGTTTATTTGAACTCTTTATTTCCTGTCTTTGAGAACTTATATAACAGACTTAATATCGGATTGTTCTCCGATTTATTTACTTTGCCTGGTTGTTGTTTAGCTATTTCATTTGATGATGTTGCTATCATATATTTGTGGATGAGATTAGTAAACCCTGACTGATGTTATACAGCTTAAGTATGCTCGATGGATCCATTAACTTGGGTTTGTCCATCGGTACATGCTGCTGGCCATTGCCACGTGTCCAGTCCCTCGGTATTTTGGGACTGGGGCATGACATGGTTTTTCTGGTGGCCCATGCAGGTCAACGACTAAATTGTTCGGTTTCAACTTAGGGACCGAACAGGCCTGCAATAAAGAATAGGATAAGTTTTAGGATCTCATCCACTTGCTTGAAAATGTTCTTGATATCCGTGTCGGATTTGAATAAAATTCTTGCATCCTGCTTTGATTCTTGTGTGCTTCTTATAGTTTATTTTGGTTGCAGAATTATGGATCCACAATCAAGCAACGAGACTCCTGCAGAAACACCACAAGGTGCTGTGGTCACCCAGGAAGATGACGTTCCACCAACGATACAGTTTGCTCCACCGACGCCTACTGTCCCACAAGGGCAAGCTATGGACGTGCAACAGCTGTTTCAAATATACTACCCGATGATACAAGCTTATCAGAAGGCTCAGCAAGGCCAAACGGAGGAGTTCGTTTGCAGACTTAGCTCAGAGCTACGGAAGTTAATCAGCTCCGTTGCAACGGACGTTGTTACTGCAGCACGGACCATGGAGAGCATCACCAGGATAGAGTCTAGCCAGAAGCGGCCTCATGCACCAGACCAAGAACAACAGGAAAGAGTTGCAAAGCGACCACAGCTGAATCCACCACTTGCACTAGTCCTTCCTACTTGTCACTACTGTGGCAAGGTAGGCCATATGGCTAAAGAATGCCGACTTAGAAAGGGACGATGTTTATCTTGCGGATCCAAAAAGCATTGGGTAAGGGATTGTCCTGAACGCCGAGAGAAAGCCGTGATGATTCAACAACCAGCCACCTCAGCACCAGCCAAAGCACCACAAGAAGAAGCTGCAAAGAGGCCTCACATACACCAGCTACCCAGAGCCTCTCCGCAGACAGTACCTACATGTCAATACTGTGCCAAGATAGGCCATATTGAGAAGGACTGCAGACGCAAGTTGGGATTATGCTTGATTTGTGGAACCAATCAACACTTGGCCAAGGATTGTCCTTATCATAGAGGAGGAGCACCAAGAACAAATCAACAAGCTCTACCAGCACCAGGAGGGTATCAACCAAGGCCACCCTTGGCACCACAGGCAGCACTCTTTCAACAAGTCCAGCAGCAACAGAGGAAGCCACCAGGACGCGGACAAGCCTTCGCGATGACTTTGGAAGACGCACAGGACCATGGCGTAGCTAATGCGAGTAAGTCTTTAATAGTTGTTCCGTTTCTAGCATTGTTATAATTCGTGCCTGCTGGTTCGTAACCCCAGACTTAACCTGATAACTTTAACCTGTTAATAATTGATAAACTAGTGTTAACTTAGAAATTTTGAACTTGATAATAACCTAGACTGTTTTATAAAGGTTAACCTGATAAGTTTTAAAAAAAGTTAACCTGGTTTATAAGAACATTATTTTCTAGATTTCCCACATTTGGGAAATTGCATAATTTCTACTTAGGGAAATGATTTTTCCTATGTGTTCAAGCCCTGAACCGTGATTTTCTTTATTGTGATTCAAATAAAATTTTAATACCGTGTCATCTCTGTTGACCGGTTATTCTTTGATTGCGAGGACGCAATCCTCTTAAGGGGGGTATATTGTAATCCCCTTGATTTTCATAAATTTTTAATTTGGATTTTCTGGAATTTTCTGGATTTTTCTTGGATTTTTCTGTAATTAAATACCATTGTTTTAATTATTAAAGGATTTTTAATTGATATTAAATGGTATTAAAATATTATGAAAATAATATTTTATGGTGTAAAACAGAAATCTAGACTTAGGGTAATTTTTCGGAAATTTATTGGGCCCTGGACCTATTTTTAAACCCCTAAAAAAAATAATTATTTATTTAATTATTTAATTATTTAATGTTTAATGAATTAATTATTAATTTTATAAAATAAACCGGCCCAGCCCAAAACCCATTAACCGAGCCCGGCCCATCCCCAGGCCTAGCGGGTCGGGCGGGTCGGCCAGACCCGCACCCATCCACCCGCAGACCCGCCCGCCTGAACCCCTCTCTTCCCCGACTCTTCACTTCTCCCCCGCCGGCAACGCCCGCCGCCGCAGGCCGTTCGATGCCCCGCGTCGCCTCCTCTTCATCTCCCCGAACCCGCCGCCTCTTCTCCTCCACCTCCCGCACCCTCACCGGCCGTCTCCCTCTCTTCCCCGGACGCCTATATAAGCCGCCCTTCCGAGCAGCTGGACCCCCTAAACCTCGCCGTCAGCCTCCAGTGCACCGCTCCCCGCTGCTCGCCTCCAGCCCAGCCTCGCCGCACCAAACCGCCCGGTCCTCCTCCAGCCGCCCTCGACTGCGCCGGCCACCAGAGAACTCGACGACCTCCCTCTCATTTTTTTCCCTAAACTAAGCCCTAGCTCCGGCGAGCTAACTCCGCCCGTACCCGCCACCGAGGACGACCCCAGCACCGCCAGCGACGTGCCCAGCCAGTCTCCCCGCCTGAGCTCTGACACAGAAGCCCAAAAACAGTAAACCCTAGTTCTGGACACGGTTGGGAACAGTGTCGGACACGACACGGACTCGGAAATACGCTGTTCATTGAACCCTGTTCAGGTACTTCCAACTTCCTGCTCGTAACCCCATTTTCAATTCCGTCTTTTGCGTTACGAAGCCTGTATGACCCTCTCGGTGCCCGGACAAACCGTTCGGGGCATCGCGACCTGTGGTGATCGCACACCGCGATCCAAAACAGGAAAAATTAACGACCCGATTCACCTCGGAACTGGGTACGCCCCGTCAAACGGGACGACTTGGTCACGTACGGTCTTCACCGATACGTCAGCGTCGTTGATACGGACGTGCGGGCTTTCCCAGAAGCTGATTCGGATGTGCGTGCACACCGGAATCAGTGCGTATCCGCAGACATCGCCCCGTATCCGTACTTTCTGTTTCTCGCTGTAACTTAGTGTACACAAGTCGGATCGAGACAAAACTTGTGCCACTGGACTCGTAGCATTATGCTGGTCCTGTGAGTCAAGTTTGGTTCGATTCTGAGAACGTTGACAAAATCGTGTGTCGTGGGCCCCACAGGCTCCAACCGACGGGCGATTTTGAGAACGGCTCATCGGAATCCAATTCTGGAAGTTTCGTTGGGTTCGTATCATCGTTCCTGACCTGTTGACACTAAGTTTGACTATTTTTGAGACCTTTGACCCTGGCACATTTTTCGGTGCAAGACGGCCCACATCTGGACCCCGCCTTGACCCGAAAATGACGTTTTTGCCCTTGTCTCCAAATTGAACTCAAGGACAGGCGTTCCTAGATGATTGATGTGTTCTGGACCTGATGGTGATGTCTATTTCAGCAACCGGAGTACTGCTTGGAAATTCAGCTGAAGCCAGAGCAACATTTGGAACCGAAAATCCAGACAAGTGTACCTTGCCATTAAATGCAGTATTTAATTCATTTTGAATCTCTTGCTCTAATTTCTGTGACTGTGGTACTTGCCCTATCAAGTAAATTATCCCCAGGACACCTGACACAAGCATAATACAGAATCTTCCTGATTATTCAAGGGGGGTTTGTATAAGATATAGATTTTATGATTTAAGCTTTAGAACTTAATAAATGACTGACTGCATTAGTTTCAAGCTTGCGTAACATGAACATTGAGATCTGTGACGTGAGATTCATTGGGTGGGGAGAGTTTTACCATATCAAAGGCTGATTACATATATATATTGATAAACTGGAGGTGCTTTGGCACGTATACTGGAATCGAATCTGCTTTGGTTATACTAGAATCGTAATACTAACACTGCTATGGTTTCTTGTCACTGATCCTGTAGTAGTCTCAGCCTGAGTATGAATAATAACTCTCACTTGCATGATCACTTAGCTGGTTTTAATTATTTAACTGGATTTGTTTGATAGTAACATCGGCATACCACTGTCTTAAACTTATTAATATCTTGTACTTCTCTTGTGTTTAACATTTTGGTTGACTTGCATGCTCATTCACTGTATTATGGCTCGTATTCTTCTGTACCTTGTTACGTCCCGCTGAGGACCTGGTTTTGTTCTCCAGTTATAGCAGACGAGAGCTACCCTGAGGTGTACGGAACAGGGGCACTACTCGGAGCAGTACCTGAACCTGAGGACGAGGTGACCGCTGAGGACTTCTCCTGAACAACTGCTTCACCATGCTCAGTCATTTAGTCTTTATTTTCCTGTTTCATTAAAACTCTCTATTTCCTGTTTATTTGAACTCTTTATTTCCTGTCTTTGAGAACTTATATAACAGACTTAATATCGGATTGTTCTCCGATTTATTTACTTTGCCTGGTTGTTGTTTAGATATTTCATTTGATGATGTTGCTATCATATATTTGTGGATGAGATTAGTAAACCCTGACTGATGTTATACAGCTTAAGTATGCTCGATGGATCCATTAACTTGGGTTTGTCCATCGGTACATGCTGCTGGCCATTGCCACGTGTCCAGTCCCTCGGTATTTTGGGACTGGGGCGTGACAATTGACGAACTCACCGTCTGCATCATAGCCTCAAGAGTCTCGAGGCATTGTCAGTAGTTGGGGACTTCGTGATCATCCCCTGCGATGTCAGTCCTCACATGGGAAAAGATGAACGGGGTAGTGGACGCCACACTTTCTGTCTCAGATTCTTGTCAGGAGTATTCATTAGGTAGCGTCGTCTCCTCCTCGGATTCAGAGAGAGTACTACCCCCAGCGTAGGAGGCTACATCATTTTGATGAGGGTGGCCACTATGTCACGCCCCAGAACCAGAATACTAGAGAGCGGAGGATGACAACGGCCAGCTACGTATACTTAGTGCACATCGGTACTCCGCATATACGGTGAAGCTATAAAATATGGGGGTTAATACTACAATCCATCAGTCAATCCTAGGTCAAACGGTCCTAGGTGTCTCAAACACAAGAAGATAAGCAATAAACAAAAAATAAGATCATCTGGAACAAAATAGTAAAGTGTCCTAAACCAAATATAAATAGATGATCATGAAGCTAGTAATACAAAATAAAGAGCTCGCAGAGTATAAGTCATACATAATCAACACTAGCCATGGTCTAGAATATGCTAATCAGGTTAGTGCCCGTAGACAAAATGTCAAGTCCAAAAACATGAGCTAACACGTGCTCGGTGGCTAAATGCCTCAAAAGAATATACAGTACAAGATCTAGTGGGGATGAAAGAAAACCCACTTAGGTTGTCTGGTGCTCCGGGTAGTCACCATCTGCGGGAAGGAATGTAAGATCCTCGGACTCTGCTACTGGATCTGGACAAGCAAACCAGTAGGGTCAGACCCCCAAATAGCAAGTACCACAAAGGAAGCCAAACTAGGAACTAAAATCCAGTAAAAAAAAACATAAAGCTATAATAAGCTAAGCGACATAAATAAATAAATGCGGATCAAGACTCGTGCTGCACTGCACTTATCCCGAGAAAAGAATAACAATAACTAAATAATATATAACCATTCAGAATATAATAAGCCCTATATAGACATGAATATAACATGATATATAAAACACGTCAAATAAATCGAGACATGCCTAAGAGAAGAAGAGAAACATGTACAAATAGATAAACCACAACTATACAGGTAAAATTGCAGTGCTAAGGTACACGACTCAAGCCATACAGAAAGTGCCACGAACAGGAAACACAAGAATGCTACTACTAGCCACTGCCTACTGATCACATTATACATAGGGTATAATCATCCCCTACTAATACAGATGTCTGGTCATGTCAAATGTACATAGAGTGTAATTATCCTCTACTAATACAAATGTCTGGTCGTGTCAAATGTACATAGAGTGTAATCATCCTCTACTAATACAAATACCTAGTCGTATCAAGTGTACATAGAGTGTAATCATCCTCTGATAATATAAATGTCTTTTCATATCAAATGTACATAGAGTATAATCATCCTTTACTAATACAAATGTCTGATCGTCGGAATATCAATTGGTAACATGTAATGGGCAGGCATATATAGGGTGTAAAGCCCCTTACTATATGAAATATTGTGTCGGGACAATCATATCATAAATAGACATGCAAGTAATAAATACAAGAAAGTCAGGTACAAGCAATCAAAGAGAACAATAATAGAATTTACATGCAAAAGAGAGCTCAATCGGTATACCGTCGGTATACTCCAGTATACCGTCGGTATGCCGGTCTCTGAGGAAAACTAGGCCAAAGTCAAATCTGATTCCGGGACCCAAATCAAACCCCAAAAATTGCCAGAACCAAGTCTAACAAGGAGTCAAGTCTAGTGGTAAATCTCATATCACAATATGGACTAAAACTCATGGTCACAACTCTGGTACCGTTCTTCGTTACCGAGTTACCAAAAGGGGACTGGGCAAGATTCTACCAGAAATCAAAATCGAGACGGTGAAAAGGCTAGAAATTATGAGATGAAGAATATTAGTAAAGCAAGTCTAAGTTAAAAAGAAACTACCAAAGCTCCAGGAAAGAAAATGACAGAAAGTAAAATAGTTCACAGAATTCACAAGATGTACTTGCCTACAGTGAGCTCACAACCTCAACCTTCTAGTCCACCACCACGAAGAGGTTCAGAAATCATACTCCAGGTCTCAAGACTAATCTCTAAGCTCAAGAGAAAAAGGGGTAAAGAAAAAAGAGAAATATAAATGATAAATAAAACTGAAATGAAACCAAGTACTATTTATAGAGAAATTCTCGAAAATATCTCAAAAATATGTCAAAAATATCTCAAAAAATATCTCAAAAATTAAACAAATATCTGCCAGGTAGTATACCGTCAATGTACCTGTCAAGAAAAAAATTCCAAGTTTTAAAATCCTACAAAATCCAGGAAAATAAAATATGTAGTATAAAATACGTATCCATATATCGATATAGATACTATGAGACAGAGTCTCACAACTCTCGCATCCTTAGAAAATTTTATCCTCGGAATTTCACTCAGGCACCAAAACCAAGAAGCTCCAAAAAATACAAAAAACTCAATAAAGCAAGCATGGCATATAGACAGGTAATAAAAGAAGTCAACAATATAAATAAATGCACCAGTAACTACACTACCAGGAAGAAGGGCATAGAGGCACAAGGGTAAATATGCCTCTCGAATCAGCTAAGTTGGAATCCGTCCTCGCTAGCCTACGCTGATTTCCAAAATGGATAAGGTTCAAGTCTCGAGGTAAGTCGGTACCAACGACTCAGTCAAAGACCGTAGTCGTAATATATGATAAACATCATGTATCACGAGATACGCAGGCAAAAAAGTAAAGAGGCGAGATACTCATCTTCACTCACAGAATATATGAGAACCCAAGAAAAGATATGAACGAAAGGATGCTCAGGACATCACCTACAATCTGACCATCATAGGTCAACACATGTTCCAAGATGCCAAATTCTTCAGGCACCTGCCTCAGGACTGCTGCCCTATTTTGCTGCCGATCCTGTCCTCTGGGTGTGGGTCCCCTCTGTCGTTGGCCTTCATGCCTAGCCTGAACCTGGGCCAGAGCATACTGCGAGGCCTTTGCTGCTGTATTGTCTGGGTCTGCGTCGGTGTAGGCCTCGGGGCCTGATGTTGCTGTTCCGATATTGGTGCCCTGAACTTCGGGGCTACTGCCTGGATTGATGAGGATTTAGCTGGAGTCCTCCGAGGACAAGTCCTCATCATATGGTCTGCTCTACCACACACCAGACATAAGCGTTGCGCCCTGCGGCACTCCGAAAGAACATGCCCTGGCTTCCCACAGTGGAAATACCCTACCGAAGAAATTGACCTCTGCTGCTATGGATGCATTTGCGCTGACTGCTGAAATAAAGACACCAGTGCTGGCCTCCCTTGGGGTCCAATCTCCAATGCCCTGATTGCTGGTGCCGGTATCGAAGACTGGGTGGAATAGTCCCTCAAAGTAGAGTAGGGCCTCTTTAGACTCCCAATCCTATCAACTATTCTCTGAAAAGTGTACTCGTGGCTCCTCGTCGCTCTCATCACAGCGTCAAAAGTCTGAAACTTATGCTGCTCCACTGCCAGTATGATCTCTAGATGAAGCCCCTACTGGAACCTCCTAGCTCGGTCTAACTCGATCGCCACAAGGGGGCAAACCGGCTAAGTCTATAGAACTCTGACGCATAGCCGTCGACGGTCCTGCCTTCCTGCCTGAGGTTGTTAAACCTCTATTGTAAGTCATAACGTGATACTGCATCATAGTACCGAGTCTAAAACCTCTTGCTGAACTCCGCCCATAAAATCAGCGTCGTAAGTGAAACCTCCTGAGCTGCCCACCAGTCGTGGGCCAAATCTAGTAATTATAGACTCACCACTGAGACATACTCTCTAGCCTGAGTTCATGCTGCCTCCAAGATAGCCTCGGTATCCTGGACCTAAGTATCAGATGTTATCGCATCCTCAATACCCTAGAAGTACAGGGGCAGAGATGCCTAAAGCTGTTTGCAGTATTATACATCTGAGCTCCACCTTGCTCCATGGCCATCTGGACTGACTGAGTTAGGATGTCACTCTGTCGCTGGTGAGTCACCATAAAACTTGTCGAAACGTTCATCAGTGCTCGTACAACATCTGGCTGCTCTAGCTGAACTGGCTGCATAGGTACTGCCAACGGATATGGATGAACATGTTGCTCTACCTCAGGATCAATCCTTGACTCAGCTCCTAAAGGGTGGGGATGATCCTCAGGAATCGACTGACCATCTGGACGCTGAACTTCCATCTATGGAACTCGAACGATTTGATCAGAATGATCAGGAACAGTGCCCCTGACAGTCAAAGGACACAAGGTGTAAATCGAAAGGACATTATAGATTAACGATCAAATCAGGTAACAGGTCAAGAACAGAGGTCTAGAGTAAGATGAAAGATATCATGGAGAAAATAAGTAGATTGAGACATCTAATCAACAATAACCCCCTTATGTCTGAAAAATAGACCTACATGGGCCACCACTAAAACCACGTCACATCCCAAAACCAGAATACTGGAGAGCGGAGGATGACAACGGCTATCTAAGTATACTTAGAGCCCATCGGTACTCCGTATATATGGTAAAGCTGTAAAACATGGGGGTTAATACTATAATCCATAAGTCAATCCTAGGTCAAACGGTCCTAGGTGTCTCAATCACAAGCAGATAAGCAATAAGCAAGAAATAAGATCATCTGGAGCAAAATAGTAAAGCGTCCCAAACCAAATATACATTGATGATCATGAAGCTAGTAATACAAAATGAAGAACTAGCAGAGTATAAGTCATATATAGTCAACACTAGCCATGGTCTAGAATATGCTAATCATGTCAGTGCCTGTAGACAGAATGTCAAGTCAAAAATATACGAGCTAACACGTGCTCGTTGGCTAAATGACTCAAAAGAATATACAGTATGAGATCTAGTCGGGATGGAAGGAAACCCACTCAGACTGTCTGGTGCTCCGGATAGTCACCATCCGCGAAAAGGAATATAAAATGCTCGGGCTCTGCTACCGGATCTGGCCAAGCAAAGCTAGTGTGGTCAGACCCCCAAATAGCAAGTACCACAAAGAAAGCCAAACTAGAAACTAAAAACCAGTAAAATAACATAGAGCTACAATATGCTAAACAACATGAATAAATAAATACAAATTCGAGACTCGTGGCTACTATTGCACTTATCCCGAGAAAAGAATGACAATAACTAAATAACATATAACCATTAGGAATGTAATGAGCACCATATGAACATGAATATAACTAGATATATAAAATACGTCAAATAAACTGATATGCCCAGAAGAAGAAGAGAAACATGTACAAACAGATCAACCACAACTATATAGGTAAAATCTCAGAGTTAAGGTACACGACTCAAGCCATACCGAAAGTGCCACGAACATGAAACACAAGAATGCTACTACTAGCCACTGCCAACTAATCATGTCAAATATACATAGGGTGTAATCATTTCCTATTAATATAAATGTCTGGTCGTATCAAATGTACATAGAGTGTAATTATCCTTTAGTAATACAAATGCCTGGTTGTGTCAAATATACATAGAGTGTAATCATCCTTTACTAATACAAATGCCTGGTCGTATATAATTTACATAGAGTGTAATCATCCTCTACTAATACAAATACCTGGTCGTATCAAATGTACATAGAGTGTAATCATCCTCTACTAATACAAATATCTAGTCGTCGAGATATCGATTGGTAACATGTACTGAGCTGGCGTATATAGGGTGTAAAGCCCCTAACTATATGAAATATTGTGTCGGGACAATCATAGCATAAGTAAACATGCAAGTAATAAATACAAGGAAGATAGGTAAAATTAATCAAAAAGCAAAAGAAAAGAATTTACATGCAAAAGAGAGCTCAATCGGTATACAGTCGGTATACTCCAGTGTACCGTCGGTATGCCGGTCTCCGAGGGAAACTATGCCAAAGTCAAATCTGATTCATGGACCCAAATAAAACCCCAAAAATTGCCAGAACCAAGTCTAACAAGGAGTCAAGTCTACTGGTAAGTCTCATATCATAATATGGACTAAAACTCGCGGTCACAACTCCAGTATCATTCTCTGTTACTGAGTTACAAAAAGGGGACGGGGCAAGATTCTACCAAAAATTAAGATTGAGACGGTGAAAAGGCTAAAAATCATGAGATAAAAAATATTAATAAAACAAGTCTAAGCTAAAAAACAACTACCAAAGCTCCAGGAAAGTAAATGACAGAAAGTAAAATAGTTCACGGAATTGGCAAGATGTACTTGCCTACAGAGAGCTCACAGCCTCAACCTTCTAGTCCTCCACCACAAAGGGGTTCAGAAACTACACTCCAGGTCTTAAGACTAAGCTCCAAGCTCAAAAAAAAGGGGTGGAGAGAAGAGAGAGAAAGAGAAATAAGAAATGATAATAAAATGAAACCAAGTACTATTTATAGAGAAATTCTCGAAAATATCTCAAAAATATATCCAAAAATATCTTGAAAATATCTCAAAAAATATCTCCAAAATATATCTCGAAAATATCTCAAAAAATATCTCGAAAAATATCTCGAAAATATCTCCAAAAATATCTCAAAAATATCTCAAAAATGAAACAAATATCTGCTGGGCAGTAAACCGTCGGTATACCAGTTAAGAAAAAAATTCTAAGTTTTAAAATCCTACAAAATCCAGAAAAATAAAAAATGCCACATAAAATGCGTATCCATATACCGATATAGATACGGTGAGACATAGTCTCACACACCCCCAGGGACATATAGTCTGTTCCTTGGGAATTCTCGCCTTCTCAGAACGTCGAATTATTGTATAGGTCCGGGAGATCACTACCCCCAGCTTGTGCAACCCCAGGGGTCCTGAGAAAGAACTACCCCAGCGGCTGATATCTTTTTCTTTGAACGGGTACCTTAGAAAATACCTTTCGTAGGTCCCACTGTTGGTCCTCCTGGTAGTCATCTTCTAGATACGTTGGTTGAGAGTGACGGACTGAGGTACTGGGCTTCCTTTCTTACATGGTGGAAGGGACCTTATGAGTAGAGTAACATGAGGAGAATGGTAGTTCCTCCTCCTCTGGTGTTTGCATCTGATTTCTGGGTTGTTGCCTGCTAGGTGCCTTCGGATGCAGTCGTTGGAATACCGATTGCCTGTTTGTTGGTACTGCTGCTTTAGTATAGTACCAGCTGATGATGATGTTGGTACAGGGTTATCCCAGAGGGGACACCTCACATGTCGTGGTTGCTTCCTTCACTTTGCGCTTGTAGTTGATCATGTTGCGCAAATCAAGCGAGGGCTGATATAACTTTATACCCTTGTTATGAGCCTAGGTTAACCGAGCAAATGGATGTGTTGGTATTGCTTTTGCTCCCTGACCTAGGGTTCATACAAAAACTTTCCCCAGTTCGTTAGTGGAAGATTTTTGAGACGGACCCTTCTCAATTGCCGCTGCGGGCTAGACGCACGGGGCGGTCTTATATAACTTTCCATCAGGGGTCCGTATAAAGGTTAGCGGTGTCCACTGACGGTCAGGCAAATAGACAGTTGCTGGAGCTTGACGAGCTCGCGCTGCCCTAGACTTCTTGGGGTGTCAGAGACATCCGGATGGGAGCACGTCCGGATAAGATTTTGTCAAAGACAGAGCTTCTTGGGGTGTTAGATACGCTTATGGTTGAGCTAAAAGCCGCATACTTCTTTCTTCTGTGCATCCTCCGCTGTGGCCTCATGGGCTGTGCATCAACCCCAAAACTTTTGGCATCGTATTATTTTTCTCTACCAGAGTTTGGGTGCTGAGCATTCTCCTTTTCCGGCAAGGAGGCCGCATGAGCGGGGACAGCCAGAGTGGACGTATTTTGTGCATCTTTAGCATCAAAGAGAGAGAGACAGGGAGTGTATGCTCCATAGTTGGGTAAGGCACAACAGGCTTTGCAACCCATGTACTGTGTGTCTTCCGGTGCTGAGCACCCTTCTTATTGGAAGGTGCTTCCGCATAAGCAGTGGATGCATGACGTGTAGTCCGTGCGGCAGAATGAGAGACAGAGAGCGCATGATCCACAGTTGGGTGAGGCGCAGCGGCCTTTGTAGCCCACGTCCTGCGGGTCTTCTTTAGCTTTGCTAACCTTGGAGAAGGACTAGAGCTTCCCTCTGAGAGCATCTCCTCGAAATCCTGCTGGTCGAAGTGGACCACCAGTATTCTTTCAGTTGATCCAAGCTTGGCTGCATCGGATTACATCACAACTTTCTCATCAGAGGAGAAAGACGTCCCCAGTAAAGTCACCACCTTGTTCGCCATTAAATGAGTTCTTGCAAACTTTGTATTTAAGGAACGAAAATGAATACAAAGAATCCTAAAAAGAATTATCTAAGTATAATATTTTGATCTGGGGTGTGACGATGGACAAAGGGCACTTGGCAGCTCCTTTACTCCATTGACCATTTGATGTAGGGTAAGAAAGCTTATGTTCTCTTTTTTCTCATCTCGGTATGCTCTCTCTCTCTATGTTGGACGACCCCTCTATGTCTGTCCTTTTTTTGGGCATGCCACCTGGGTATATATAGTCATCCTTGGGCGTGCATATGTTAGACCGCATGGATGCTAGAGGGTGCCATGTGTGCCTCCTTAATAGGGTACATCTCTAACCGTGAGCGGGCCAGGCTGTCACATGGGCATTTATTTGGATCTTCTATTGCTGAAGATCTGGGTAGTTCTCGTCCTTTGTGGGCATGATTTGGTCAGTTTGACACATAGTCCGCACTTGGTTGGAGAGAATCACTCTGGTCATAACAGCAAGATTCAGTCTTTATAGAATCTGAAGCACCTGTGGCCAGAGACGCATGGAGCCACATGGAGTCTAGGATGCATGGGACCAGAGATGCTTGGATCTGCCTAGAGCTTAGGACGCATAGTCCAGAGACGCCTGGGACCGCATAGAACCTGGGACGCTTGAGGCCAGAGACTCATGGGACCGCATGGATTCTGGGACGCATGGGGCCATAGACGCATGGAGTCTGGGACGCATGGGGCCAGAAACTCATAGGATCGCATGAAACCTGGGACGCATGGGGCCAGTTATGTTGTACACGTGGCACTGCACATCCATCGAGAGTAAAGTTCTGTGCTGACGTGAGACTTTTGTCGTTTAGTATGTTCACGTCTTTTGAGATATTCAGAAAATCCTTTTTGTCAGAATTCTGTGTCTGAGACGTTCATGTTGCTAGGATGACGTGTAAGTTCCATCTGCGACAAAAGCTGCTTCGGCTGATTGGGATGTATGGATGTCGCCTTTCTGGGCCTCAGGGTGACTCTGCGGCCTGATCTCTTTTGCGCTTTACTTTGGGGCGCGTGACTGTTGGATGCATGGATGCATATTTTCTATTCTTCTACATCCATCTATATCAATCTCCACATAATATTGAGTTTTATTCTAATGATATTCTTTATTATCTTTATGGATGAGATTTAGATGTTTGTTTTAATTGTTAGCATAGTCATGGACTAGAGTTCATATTACAACATTGTACTTCTAAGAGTGTCCATTAGATTGGAAGCTTATTGTAGATTATTTTAGTTGACCAGGTCACGTGATGGTTCCAAGTATTATTGGGAGGGAGTGATATTCCTTACAATAACAACTACTATAGTATCTCTTCAAAGTTTTTGTGCCGTCATTTTTTTTCTACTTAAAGTTTTTTTTTTTTTTTGCATTTCTTACATTCTACACCTCTATGTATGGGTTTATTGTTGGTGGGATCTAAGACTACATTTTCCTTATCATACGTGACAAGTAATTTAACAACATACTCTCATAAAATTAATCTTGTCTAGTTGTAAAATTACTGTTAATACTTTTTTTTGGAAGTGATATTTGTAATGCCCTGCACCCGTACAGCGTATTATGCTGAGTCGGATTAAAACGAGAAAAATATTTGGTTATATTTTATTGAGTTGGATTTGGAAAAAAGTATTGATTTGAGTTGCTTTCATGTGCAGATCGCGTACGGAGTTCAGAGGGACAAGAGAAATGCCTCACAATGGGCTGAGAAATGGACGATGTGAATGAAATTAGTATGTTCATTCGGACAAGTACATGGATAGCTGATTGGAATGATAATGTCGTCTTTCTTGGTCCGATCGGGTCAGATAATTTGGAGAGCACGATCTGCTCGCACGGTCATACCAATTGAGTATATCGTGCTTCGTATCGGACCACAGATTCAAGAAATTAGCCGTGTCGGTAAGGCAGAGTGCTTAGCAGATTCAGACTTGGTGAGTGGGCTCTGTCCCTTCTCCTATACTCCTTCATGCCTAACAATTAGAACACACATAATATCTTGGACACTTAGAATGGAATATGAGAAACACCGCACTATGACTTGCATAGAGTATGCGTCATTTGGATGAATATAATTTGTGGATTTGAGTTAAGCTTTACGATTGGGACCAGTGAGAACACTTCAACGAGCGAGCGTGCGTTGCAAACGAGTAACAAGTTGGAACGCTTTGTCAAGCGAAGCATGTAGTTATGGTTCAAAATCGGGCAACTGCATTCGGAGAGGACATTGTGCCACTGTTAGGACATTGTTCTACGGAGCTATCGGAGCTGGGTGTTGCACCAATCGGAGCACTGTGATGAGTAGCGGCATGGTGCCTAGTGGAGATAATTTGAGAATGGTATCTTGGGCTATAATTTGAGAACGATATGGTAAATCAGATGGAATCGGTCGATTATCGTTTGGTGGGGCAAGAAGGCGCACTCCTCGTCATACCTATATTTCTTTGTTGCATGGTCACGGACAACCTGTACGCTGGGTTTGGTTTCCTCGAATGGGATATGCACCGGGGCACCGAGACCGTTCGGCCATGGGGAAAACATTTAGAAATGCTCTTGGAGCACGGTATAGCGAGACATACAGCTGAGGTGCTGCAACATTCGGATGAATGGCACCTCGCTTACTTGAACTTGTGTTTCGGTACAAGGCATTTGCATGAACTACAGTTGAGGCATTACAACCAAATATACTAAAAGGATACCCGTATTTGTTATATTTCCTTTATGGATTGGCCAATGACCTTCATATAGATAAGAGTTTATTTAATTATAGTGAGTTAGTATGCGGCAGACGGCCACCTTGCCTCGGGCAAGAGTGTGCATATTGAGATTTGGATTTGAGACTTGGAGTACGATATGATTTGATAGGTTCACGCATAACTTACATGATTTGAGTAGAACGTATTGCATGCTTAGTTCCTTTGAGATTGAATAAACTGCTAGTGTATTTTACTTGAGTTCAATGCTTGCATGCTTAACCTGCTTTACAGTTTTTCTTAACCTGTCATGCCACTACCATGAAATGAATCTAGATTAAAGTAGAAAGATAACCATATAACTGTTTGCATTCACTATCTACTTAGTGTTGGTTTAGGCGAGTGGGTCAACCCGCTCACCATTACGGTTGTGTACTGACCCACGTTTGTGGGCATTATTTTCAGGTACGCATGTGTAGTGGCTCAGCTTGGATATACGGGACATGATGTATGGAATGGTAAGTGCCTTTGTGGGCAAAAGAAAAGAGCAAGAGTATTGCAAGCCATTGTGGCATTCTCCTTTGTGTCATATTCATCTGGACCCTTCGAGAGTTTCGTTGCAATGCTCTTATCTGTGCTCGTTGACAATACTTGACTTTCGCTGTAACATGGTCGTTTTGATGATAACCATGACTTTTGACGTCATCGCTTTGTACGAGCGCAACTTCAGGCTCGTATGACATCACGTCCTGATGAGAACGATTGTCCTGTGGGAGCGTTGACGTGGTGATTTCATGTCCAGCGGGGACGATCGAACTTGCGAGATATTGGGGCGTGACAACATTTGTGTCGGTGGTTGTTCATTTCCTACAGGGTTATTTGCATAATAATTATTATCAAAATTACTATAGACATTCTAAGAATGCTTTGAAAGATTTTTATAGTGTAGGTTAAACCAATAGCACCATTAGGATTCATACTATACTTCTTTTAAAAAAATTGTAATTAGGAAAAAAAATTATTAATATAAAATCAAGTAATTATATAATATCATATAAAACATACTTAATCCCTAACTTGATTTCATCCAAAGCCGGATGTAGAATTGTTACAACTTGGTGGTGGTCAATCAAGTTGAAGTCTCCAAATTTTACGGATTCGTACAAATTCTCCCAATATAGTCTCCACAAGTAGCTACTTCACTGAATAGAACACGATATTGCTTGTAATTATCAAAAGAGGAAAACATTTTGGTGTGATAAATTTGGATTAATTAAGTCCTATCTATAACTGAACTCGAGTGACTTTTGTGGTTACCGATGGGAGGTATAAGACCCCGACTGAATGGCAGAAGGTCAGTGGATCGAGCCACGGGGACATATTATTCCTACTATTTATAAATGGTAGAAGTTGGGGGGTAGTGGGCCCAAAGGCATGCAGTGTACACAAAAGTTTCGAGCGTTATGTCGAACCCCGTGCGTTATGCCGAGAAGTCATAAAAAAAAGAAAAAGTCCTATTTATAGGAACTTTCTGGTACCAAATGACAACCCTTAGAATATGAATGTTATAAGGGTATTTTGGTCATTTTTAGTAAATGATCAAAATATTCCTTATTAACGTTCATAAATGATTAAGAAATTGGAATATTTTAGTAAAAGTACCCTCCAAAAAGATAAATATGTTTGATGGATTTTTTAATTAAAATATCCTCCAACATTTTATTAACGGTTTAAATAGAGGGTGGGGCTAAAACCGTAAAAAAATGTCCCCTCCCAACCATTAAATTTAAATGGTGGGACCCGGAGACCAGCTTAACCGGGTTTGGGACCGGGTCTGACCGGCCGAGCCGGTCGACCAAATTTTCTGGGGCAAATTGTCAAAATAGCAGCCTTAGTTTAGTATCATATATAACTCCATTCATGCCCCAAAGAAACACACATATATCAATTCGACTATGAAATTTGGTTTATTGTATAATTTGTATATATGTTAGCTGCAATATAGATCCAATATTGTTTGCACTCTGAACCCGTTAATTAAAACTATATGTTATGGCTTTATTTCCTTGGCAATTTAATTCAACATGTTTCATGTTTTAATTTCATCACATTCCCTTTGCAAATTGCAGAATTCACCATAATTTTTATTAAAAGGATTTAATCTTCATCTCTGTGTCACGATTAGATTTACGTCCTTGACCTTAATTGCTATTTTGTACTGTCAAAATTTATTATATAAACTATAGCTAGGAATAACATTAACTAATCTTTGTCAGTTTTAAATATTTTTTGAAGGGAAACTAACTTCATTAACTGCTGATGAAATCAGCTCGTACAGAAATAGAGTTTGCAGCTTCGGCTTGAAGCCTCCGCTGGATACAGATAGGAGGGAAATTTAAATTTTCTGCAACAACATTTCCACTTCGGTGGACAAATGAGAAGCAATTAATGTTCATTGCAGTAGGAACTGAGGATCTCGTTTCCATGATGAGATGATGCAATTGCCACAGATTTAACACGTCATCTCCTTGAAGCAAACGAACTACGTTTAATGCATC
Organism: Iris macrosiphon; assembly: GCA_036927795.1. Lineage (NCBI taxonomy): Eukaryota > Viridiplantae > Streptophyta > Magnoliopsida > Asparagales > Iridaceae > Iris > Iris macrosiphon. The sequence goes on from JAYESA010000007.1 coordinate 46,853,818, forward strand.
TCCTTCAATCACAGTGTTTGCTCCCTTGATCTTTTTTGCTAGATCGATTCCAGGTTTGAAAGCTTTGATTTCAGCTTCCATGCTTAGCCCAGAATGTAGAGGAATTGAAGAATGCCTCGACATCGCAGATAAGAAAACTCCATTGTGGACTCCAGCATAGGAACAATACAGAGTTGGAGCAGACCTCAGGACCTTATGAATATTGAAACTGAGGTGATAGAAAATGAGATCACAGTGTGCTTTGTAGATTGACCAGGTGAGTGTGGCCCCCATCCCGTATGCGTCCTGTGCCTCCGAGTTTGCCAGGCACGAACCGAGCATCTCATTAATCCGCATGATTTCCTATACATGTAATCCCAATGGGGAAGCAAACGACGTAGCTTTGACAACAGAACAATGTTGAAAAATATGTTGGTTGTAGCTTTCTTCCATCAGACCGCACAGAGGACAAGTAATATCAACATGATCCAGGAATTTTCCTATGGATGTTCTAAGGGGTAGTGCTTCATTAATGAGCCTCCAGACAAAGAAGGGATTTTTTGGTGCTAGACCATTAAATTTCTAGGGATTTTTCCAATTTAATAATGGCCTAGGAGGAAATGAAGATGAAGGTTTCTTCCGGATAGATTCATAAAAGGATTTGGGAGTGAATTTTCCTGTTGGGGATTTGGTCCAAAGTAATGATTCGTCTCCACCACCTGCAGAAAGATTAATCTTAAGGATCTCAGACGCTTTATGAGGTTGGAATAAACTTCGAATCGAGTCAGCATTCCATACTCCTGAAACAGGGTTCATAAGATCTCTAACACGTTGGATTTGCATTGGCAGTTGGTTTGGTTTGTCTACCCTAAAACCTGGTAGTGTAGGTAGCCAAGGTTCATTCCATATGGTTTGGTTTTTTTTTGGCATTCCAAAAGGATCCATTGTGTATGTATTTCCCTCCGAGGAGACGCACCCAAAGTTGATATGGTGAAGTGAAGGAACCTCTAAGATAGTTTACCCGCTAACGAGGTGTTGATCCAATCAATATTACGGAATCCTAACCCTCCATCTCGTTTTGGTGACGTGAACTTTTTTCATACAATAAAGTGGATCTTCCTAAGATCATGGTCATGACCCCAACAGAAATTCCTCTGGATTTTGGTCAACTTAGCCATGGTAGTCGAAGGGATCATGTAGCTTGACATGAAGAAGATCGGGATAGATGCAAGTGTTGAGGTAATCAAGGTTGATCTGCCTGCATGAGATAGCAACCGGTTCTTCCAACCCGATAGTCTGGTAACACATTTGTCGATAAGGAAATCAATGGTGGAAGGTTTTGAGAAGAAAATGGCCAAGATATTTGTCGTTCCCATCCATGAACTTGAGGTTTAATAAGTTAGCAATGGAATTCCTGGTGTTTTGGCTAACAAACTTACTAAAATGGATGCTGGACTTGTCATAGTTTGATTTTCTGTCCTGACCAATTGGAGAACGATTGTAGGATGTTATGGATTTGACAGATGGAATCAGTGTTAGCATACCCATAATTGTTTTTTCAACTTCCTCTTGGGAGGGGACGGCGCTAAGACATTCATTCTGTTCAGCAGAGATAGGACTATCAGAGAATGTAAAATTTGGAGTAATAGGACTCACCTCTTCCTTTTCAAATATATTTTTAAAGTGGGAGACAATAGATGAATTGATGACTGCAGGCTCGGTTGTCCAGGTTTCGTCTGCAAGCTGTAGGGATCTAATATCATTCCTTCTGTCTTCTATTACAAGCAAGCAGTTGAAAATATTTTGTAGATCTATCACCTTCTCTAATCCACTGACAACGCGATCTCTGTTTCCAATATGACTCCTCCAACTGCAACAGCCCATTGAGCTCATTTGTGATCCTCCTTTCTTCATCCAATACATGTAAAGTAGGTTGCAGGCTTTGGTGAGGTTGGAAATAGTATCCTTCACATAACCAAAGTTCGCCCTTCCCGATGAGTGCAGTTTCTTCATAGTGGACTTCAGTTTGCCAATCAGGGGATTGCCGGAAGATTGATTCTTCACAATGGACTTTAGTTTCCCAATCAAATAATTATGAATAGGAATACCTACAATAGTAACTACCCAGTATCAATCCATCTCTTTCATACATTCTGAATGAAAATAATACCTTTTACATGAATGCCAATTAATCCCTCTCTTTCATACATTCTGAGTGAAAATAGTACTCTTTATATGAATGCCAACATTGTATAACAAAAGGTCACAACTTTTATTTCCACATTTTTGTGTCATTTGTGGTAGTATAATGTACAATGAATGATCATAATTAGGGGATTATGTAATTTTGTATACAACAATGGTATCAGTAATACTATGTAGCATTAAGTTCTCTTCTTTTTCTCTTTTATGCTACATTACTTGATATATATAAAAATTAGCTAATAAATGTAAAACTGGATGGACTATAGCCACATTTCATAACAGATAAAATTTATTAATTAAATTTTATTATAATTATTTAGTTGTCAATTTTTCAGATGTACGAGCGGGTTGAAATGAGGCATTGGAGTTAACTAAAACGATTTGAAGTAAGCAATTACTATCAATCTTACTGTTCATTTTGTTTATGAAAACTTAACTTTGCTTATAACTACATGTTAGCAACTTTTATTTCTCACTATTATGTTGTAGTTTGCTAATCAACACTCGTTAATAACATTTGAAATTTGAATAATTAATTATTTAACAAATCAAGAATAATAAGATGGTAACAATATTCTAAGGCTCCTTTTTTGGGATATCACTGCACCAAATTATGCAATTTCTAATTTTTTTTTTCCAATTCATAATAGTTAATATATACAAGTTGTAACTATAATTCTCTTGACAATAATTAAATAACAGTTACTAAAATAATAATGATATTTATTTATTTAATTTATTTATTTAACGTTTTAACGGTAATAAACGACTAACAAATAAGCAAATAGTAAATTTTGGTCATGTGTATTACACGCTGAAGTCATGGAAGAAAAATGTTATCTGCCAAAATTTTAAAGAAGTTCTCTCTCCTTACTTTCTTTTTACCCAGGTTCCAGATCAGCCACCCCCTTCCCCAATCATCTCTTTCCTTATTCCTACACCCTCATCTTCCTCCTCGTCGATTCGAGTGGGGAAACACCATGACCAAAGCCCCAACCTCATTATCCACAGCCACACTACAACAAAAATGGTTAACAACGACACTTTATTGACGAAACTTTTTAAATAAGTGTCATTAATATTTTTTTTATGATGTCACTTTATTAAAACATGTCATGGTAATATGATATTTAGCATCATCCATGACACTTTTTTAAAACTGTTGTAAATATATATATTCAATGACACAATTAAAATGTCATATATTATTAAATAATAAAGACAACACATTTTTAGTGTCGTTCTAAAATTAATTATTCTTCTATGTTTTTTATTTTGGCCCGGCTATGTTTTTTCATTTTGGCGCACATTTTTTTATTTCAATCCTCTTTGTCTCTCTCTCTCTCTCTCCTCTTCCCTAAACATCTCTCAAATCTCTCTCACACGCTCTTACTCTTCATCCCCTCTCTACCGCCCTCACCCCTCTCCCGACCCCTGTGTCATTCTCCCCTCGTCGCTGCAGCCTAGCCCCAACTTCTCCCTTAAACCTATCCTTCTCTTTCCCTCCCTGTCCCATGCCTCCCACAGCTGTTGCATGCCCATACCCATTCCGCCACCTCATAATTGTCGCTTCAGCAGCTCGCGTGTCCCGCTGGAACTCCTTCCCTCGTGCCAACCACCACTTCCCTCCCTCTTCCTCTCTTTCTATCCCAACCGCAGCCACACTGCGTCCCTGTCTCCTCTCTTTTGCCCTCTCTCATCTGACCCACCACCCATTTCTTGTACTTGTTTCTTAGGTTTCTTTGGTTCTTGGATTGATTAGAGATCATATGCTTTCGTAGTCGTCAATTCATCTTTGGCTACATCTTAGGATCTTACAAATTCGTTTTCTAGGTTGTTCTTGAAAAATTTATATATAATATTCTCTACTTCTTAAGAAAAAGGTTAATTTCTTTTTGCAATATCAAAATTTTATAGGGTTTTAACCTTACAGAAACTAGGAAATCCTTATATTGATTTGAGCATGACTACACCTATCTACGCGATTGAACACCAAGAAATCTGAAGCCCACTCCCTCTTCCGTACTATCAACCCCAAGAAAAATATCACATGTAGTGTCATGGTCGAAGCCTTTCCAAGATGAGCCAATATAAATCCTGGTTGGAGACCTTTGGTGACTTCTTGTAGTCGAAATAAAAAATGGACAACTTTACTCTCCCTTTTGCTCTTTGTGCGTGTTGCAACATGATAAGAACATAAAATATCATATTTTTATTCCTTAATGTATACTCCTTTATGCTCATTTGATGTCTAAAGATACTCATTATTTTTATATTTTGATCTAGGATGCAATTGGAGTCACTAAATACAAAATGGAGCTAATTATCAATTTTGGACAGTTTTGACATCTTGTAGAAAAATGGTCATAACTTGCTCATCCGAAGTCCAATTGAGATGATCCAAATTGATTCGGAAAGCTAAGAGACAGAAGTACAATTTTTCTGTGTTGCATTTTCTGAGATTCTGGCTATATCATGGACCAAATCAGGCTTGAAGTTTAGTCAACTATGTTGTGCACGAAAATTGGAGCTGAATTAACCATTTTCTTACTTGTTCAATGATTTTATTTTATTGTTTGGGCTGTTGTAACTCTTAGAGGTTTTGTGGAAAGATATTGTGGGCTTCAAACAACTAATTTAGAGTGTATAAAAGGGGTAAAAATTAGGAGCAAAAGAGGACAACACACCACTCTTCTTCTTCTTCTCCAACCTTTCTTTTGTAGTTTTCATGAACATGTGCGGCTAAAGTCTTGTTGGTCGAAGGAAACGAAAGCCTCAGAATGAATAAAAACTTGTGAGATCTAATTTGTGTTTATATGTTTGATTTTTGCTTTGAGTTTGAATGTTTTCTTATGCATATTTTCTTGATTATCTTGTTTAATGACTAGGATGCATACTAGTTTATTATTCTTGACAATCTAATGCTAAATTAGATATCGAATCCGTAATTGTTTGATCCCTCTAATTTGTGAAGCAACCAAGGTTTAATGAACTGCTTTGTTTTATTAGATCTTAGGATAATTTTTTTTGACAAAATTAAATGTAACCGCTTGTGCATGTATTGTTTTGCTTCATCGATCTCATCGAGATTAATAAGCTACTAGATTAAACCTTTAGGGCTTGTCTGGGTTGTTTAGTAAAGGTTAATTATATCACTTGTTTTTAATTAATTGTGGTTAAAGGAGATAGAAAAATAATTCCAAGGATGAATATTCAACGTACATATCAATATATGTTTGCATCTAGATCAGTTTTAATATTCCGATGGTGAATGTTGACTTAGACCAATGCCTGTTATTTTGATTTCTCTTAATATTTTACTTGTTCTTCTTAATTTAATTTTATTTCATTCAAAGATTTCCCCCTCCAATCCTTTTTCACATAGCATAAAAGTAGACTAATTAATCTTCGTGGGAACGATCCTTACTCTCACTACTACATATTTATTTTATTTATTTAACATTTTAACTGTAATAAACGACTAACAAATAAGCAAATAGTAAATTTTGGTCATGTCTATTACACGCTGAAGTCATGGAAGAAAAATGTTATCTACCAAAATTTTAAATAAGTTCTCTCTCCTTACTTTCTTTTTACCCGGGTTCCAGATCAGCCACCCCCTTCCCCAATCATCTCTTTCCTTATTCCTACACCCTCATCTTCCTCCTCCTCGATTCGAGTGGGGAAACACCATGACCAAAGCTCCAGCCTCATTATCCACAGCCACACTACAACACAAATGGTTAACAACGACACTTTATTGACGAAACTTTTTAAATAAGTGTCATTAATATTTTTTTATGATGTCACTTTATTAAAACATGTCATGGTAATATGATATTTAGCATCATCCATGACACTTTTTAAAAATTGTTGTAAATATATATATTCAATGACACAATTAAAATATCATATTTTATTAAATAATAAAGACAACACATTTTTAGTGTCGTTCTAAAAATAATTATTCTTCTATGTTTTTTATTTTGGCCCCGCTTTGTTTTTTCATTTTGGTGCACATTTTTTTATTTCAATCCTCTCTCTCTCTCTCTCCTCTTCCTTAAACATCTCTCAAATCTCTCTCACACGCTCTTACTCTTCATCCCCTCTCCACCGCCGCCACCCCTCTCCCGACCCTTGTGTTGTTCTCCCCTCACCGCTGCAGTCTAGCCCCAACTTCTTCCTTAAACCTATCCTTCTCTTTCCCTCCCTGTCACATGCCTCCCACAGCTTTTGCATGCCCATACCCATTCCGCCACCTCACAATTGCCGCTTCAGCAGTTCGCGTGTCCTGCTGGACCTCCTTCCCTCGTGCCAACCACCACTTCCCTCCCTCTTCCTCTCTTTCTATCCCAACCGCAGGCACACTGCGTCCCTGTCTCCTCTCTTTTCCCCTCTCTCATCTGACCCACCACCCATTTCTTGTACTAGTTTCTTAGGTTTCTTTGGTTCCTGGATTGATTAGAGATCATATGCTTTCGTAGTCGTCAATTCATTTTTGGCTACATGTTAGGATCTTACAAATTTGTTTTCTATGTTGTTCTTAAAAAAATTATATATAATATTCTCTACTTCTTAAGGAAAAGGTTAATTTTTTTTGCAATATCAAAATTTTATAGGGTTTTAACCTTACAGAAACTAGGAAATCCTTATATTGATTTGAGCATGACTATACCTATCTACGCGATTGAACACCAAGAAATCTGAAGCCTACTCCCTCTTCCGTACTATCAACCCCAAGAAAAATATCACATGTAGTGTCATGGTCGAAGCCTTTCCAAGACGAGCCAATATAAATCCTGGTTGGAGACCTTTGGTGACTTCTTGTAGTCGAAATAAAAAATGGACAACTTTACTCTCCCTTTTGCTCTCTGTGCGTGTTGCAACATGATGAGAACATAAAATGTTATATTTTTATTCCTTAATGTATACTCATTTATGCTCATTTGATGTCTAAAGATACTCATTATTTTTATATTTTGATCTAGGATGCAATTGGAGTCACTAAATGCAAAATGGAGCTAATTATCAATTCTGGACAGTTTTGACATCTTGTAGAAAAAATGTCATAACTTGCTCATCCGAAGTCCAATTGAGATGATCCAAATTGATTCGGAAAGCTAAGAGACAGAGGTACAATTTTTCTGGCATTTTTTGAGATTTTGGCTGTATCGTGGACCAAATCAGGCTTGAAGTTGAGTCAACTATGTTGTGCACAAAAATTGGAGCTGAATTAACCATTTTCCTACTTGTTCAATAATTTTATTTTATTGTTTAGGGTGTTGTAACTCTTAGAGAATTTGTGGAAAGATATTGTGGGCTTCAAACAACTAATTTAGAGTGTATAAAAGGGGTGAAAATCAGGAGCACAAGAGGACAACACACCACTCTTCTTCTTCTCCAACCTTTCTTTTGAAGTTTTCATGAACATGTGCGGCTAAAGTCTTGTTGGTCGAAGGAAACGGAAGCCTCAGAATGAATAAAAACTTGTAAGATCTAATTTGTGTTTATATGTTTGATTTGTGCTTTGAGTATTGAATGTTTTCTTATGCATATTTTTCTGATTATCTTGTTTAATGACTAGGATGCATACTAGTTTATTATTCTTGACAATCTAATGCTAAATTAGATATCGAATCTGTAATTGTTTGATCCCTCTAATTTGTGAAGCAACCAAGGTTTAATGAACTGCTTTGTTTTATTGGATCTTAGGAGTTTTTTTTTGACAAAATTAAATGCAACCGCTTGTGCTTGTGTTGTTTTGCTTCATCGATCTCATCGAGATTAATACGCTACTAGATTAAACCTTTAGGGCTTGTCTGGGTTGTTTAGTAGTTAAGGTTAATTAGATCACTTGTTTTTAATTAATTGTGGTTAAAGGAGATAGAAAAATAATTCCAATGATGAATATTCATCGTACATATCAATATATGTTTGCATCTATGATCAGTTTTAATATTTCGATGGTGAATGTTGACTTAGACCAATGCCTGCTATTTTGATTTCTCTTAATATTTTACTTGTTCTTCTTAATTTAATTTTATTTAATTCAAAGATTTCCCCCTCCAATCTTTTTCACATAGCATAAAAGTAGACTAATTAATCTTCGTGGGAACGATCCTTACTCTTACTACTACATATTATTTTAAGAGTAAAGATTTTATTTTGGGGTGCCTACGACAGCACACCAAAATTTTGCGCCGTTGTCGGGGAGTAATTTTAGTTGATTTTTTTGCTTTTTGTGATCTCTATTTAGTTCTTCAATTAAATAATTTTTTATTTATTAGTGCAAAAAAAAGTTTGATAACAGGAAATGGTGGCCAATTCTCAACTATTTGGCACTTGGCTAGATCTTCCATCTAGACATGCTGATAAGGTAAATGTTTCTTCCCTAGAATAACAAATTTCTAGTTTAACTTCTCTTGTTCGTCAGATGGTTGTAGGTAACATGAAAACAACAAAGGCTTGTGAAATTTGTCTAGTAGCTGGGTATCCAACCGTTATGTGTCCAACTCTTCAAGAGGAGCCTAATGAACAAGTGAATGCGGCATGTGATTTTCCTGTACTACCACAAATGAAGTATGATCCCTATTCAGATACGTACAACCTAGGATGGAGAGATCATTCCAATTTCACCTATGGGAGTCCACAATTAAATCAACCCGCAACTCAAAATTGCCCAAGTTACCAGCAATACAAGCAGCAATACCTACAACCGAGCCAAACTTCTAATTCTGGTATGTCTTTAGAAGATATTGTTAAGTCTATTGCCATTAATAACTTACAATTTTAACAGGAGACTAGGGCTAGTATCGAAAGTTTAAAAAATTAAATGAGCCAAATGACAACTGCAATTAATAAGCTAGAGGCACAAAGCTTGAAGAAATTACCATCTCAAACGATAGAAAATCCAAAAGAAAATGCATGTTCTATCATTTTGAGAAGTGGTAAAGAGGTTGACATTCCAGAAAAAGAAGCAGATGCATCGTCAAAACAAGACGAAGAGAAAAATATCGTTGCAGACACGAACATTCCTAATGACGATGTAGTACCTAATGCAAAAGAACTTTTTAAACTTGATCGAAAATATGGAGTAAAAATTGCCATTAGTGAGAATTTTGAGAAAGAACATGAGTTAGCTTTGAGTACTAACTTACATAAAACTGTTGCAGTATGGAACGATCTTCCAAAAAGACAACAGTCAGGTAACGTTCCATATATTTTGTTACCAATTTATGACAAGGGGTCTTTACCCTATGTTTTGTAGGAAATTCTAGACTTGAAATCCCTGCCTAGTTACATCAAGTGTGCATAGAGTCGAGCCAACGATAATATTAAACAAAGGCGCTGCTTGGGAGGCAACCCAAGGAAAGTTTGTTTTTATTCTCGTATTTTATTTTTGGTTATTTTTGCATTTTTCTTACATTTCACATTACATTGGGACAATGTTAGTTTTAAATGTGGGGGAGGGCATTTAATTTTTTTTAAGCATTTTGAGTTTGTGTTTTCTAAAAAAAAGAATTTTTGTATTTTAATAAAAGAATTTTGTTTTTGTGGTTTTTAATGATTTTTGGTTGTGTATGTCATGAGTAAGATTCAACTAAATCTGAAAATTTATAACATTATTGAAAAAGTAATTTTTTCAACTTAGAATTAATTAGTCTCGTTATTTTTCTTAAAAATGGTAGTATCTAAATTTGGTAGACAAAAGCTAGTGAGATTTTGAGCCTTTAGACTGACACATCAGTCTCATTATTCTTTCATTAGAAATATTCTTCCATGGATTTGTTTCTCTAGAACTTGCTTTGATTCTCTTCGAGGTCACATTGCCACGTGCATGCATAAACATGATTAAGGCCCTCTTTGTTATGCGCTACATAAGACAAATAGCCTACCTTATAATTAATTTTTTCTTTGTTGAACCCCTTTGCGCCTTATTGCTTTTATTTTTGTGAACCCACATTACAAGCTTTATACCTAGAAAAAAGTATATATATCTTGACTCAAGCTGCAAAGCTAGTGGAGCATTGTTTATCATTAATGATATGTATGGGTGTACAAGAAATAAGTGTGGGGGTGTCTGAATTTGGGTATGGCTACAACCAACAAAATGGAACATATTTTTATCCTCAAATTCTTGAGTTCCATTATTGTTCTAAAGAAAAAACAAGGGACGAAAAAGAAAAAAAAAAGAAAAAAAAGAAAAAAATCAAAAAAGAAAAAGAAAAAAAGGTGAAAGTTGTTTTACATAGATCAAATGCTTTAAAAGCCAAATTGAAGAAGTTGCTGAATGGAGTATTTTATATATTAAACTTGAGTTGAATTACTTTGCTCTATTAGTTTTGATGGCTTTGGAGATACACTCCAAAATATATCCCTCCTTGATCCTAAGCCCCATTACAACCCATGAAAAGTCCTTATGGTTTATGTTATGCATGTGATCCCAGTGGTGGAGAATGAGAAGATATGCAAGCTTATGGTATATCATTTCTTTTGGAATGAATTTGAGTGAAATATATTACCCTTTAGACATATGAGAGATGAGTGTTTATATCCGTGAGGTCTACCTATTTAGTTTACTCCATTCTCAAGTGAAAATGCTTACTAAGTAATTAGAAGTTGTTTAAGAATATATTTTCATGATATGTTATGAGTTTTTAAGAGCTTGATTATTTTTTATTTATGACATTGCAACTTTGATTTCTTTTTAGAAAAATAAATTAGAGTTTCGCCCAAGGACGAGCAAAGGTTAAGTGTGGGGGTATTTGATGAGAACAAAAAATATTATATTTTTATTCCTTAATGCATACTTATTTATGCTCATTTTATGTCTAAAGATACTCATTATTTTTATATTTTGATCTAGGATGCGATTGGAGTCACTAAATACAAAATCGAGCTAATTATCAATTCTGGATAGTTTTGATATCTTGTAGAAAAATGGTCATAACTTACTCATCCGAACTCCAATTGAGATGATCCAAATTGATTCGGAAAGATAATAGATAGAGGTACAATTTTTCTGTTTTAAGTTTTCCAAGATTCTGGATGCATCATGGACCAAATCAGGATTGAAGTTGAGTCAATTATGTTGTGCACGAAAATTAGAGCTAAATTAACCATTTCCCTACTTGTTCAATGATTTTATTTTATTGTTTGGAGTATTGTAACTCTTAGAGAATTTATGGGAAGATATTGTGGGCTTCAAACAACTAATTTAGAGTGTATAAAAGGGGTAGAAATTAGGAGAAAAAGAGAATAACACACCACTCTTCTTCTTCTTGTCCAACCTTTCTTTTGAAGTTTTCATGGACATGTGCGGCTAAAGTCTTGTTGGTCGAAGAAAACGGAAGCCTCAAAATGAATAAAAACTTGTGAGATCTAATTTGTGTTTATATGTTTGATTTGTGTTTTGAGTATCGAATATTTTCTTATACATATTTTCATGATTATCTTGTTTAATGACTAGGATGCATGCTAGTTTATTATTCTTGACAATCTAATGCTAAATTAGATATCAAATCCGTAATTGTTCGATCCCTCTAATTTGTGAAGCAACCAAGGTTTAATGAACTGTTTTGTTTTATTAGATCTTAGGAGGAAATTTTTTGACAAAATTAAATGCAACTGCTTGTGCTTGTGTTGTTTTGCTTCATCGATCTCATCGAGATTAATACGCTACTAGATTAAACCTTTAGCGCTTGTCTGGGGTTGTTTAGTAGTTAAGGTTAATTAGATCGCTTGTTCTTAATTAATTGTGGCTAAAGGAGATATAAAAATAATTCCAACTCAATATTTCACGTTCATATCAATATATGTTTGCATCTATGATCAGTTTTAATATTCCGATGGTGAATGTTGACTTAGATCAATGCCTGTTATTTTGATTTCTCTTAATATTTTACTTGTTCTTCTTAATTTAATTTTATTTAATTCAAAGATTTTTCCCTCTCCAATCCTTTTTTACATAGCATAAAAGTAGACTAATTACTCTTCGTGGGAACGATCCTTACTCTCACTACTACATATTATTTCAAGAGTAAATATTTTATTTTTGGGTGCCTACGACAACACACCACAACACCAGGTTCACGAACCTCAATACGGAGCTCCACCAGATTATTATAAATTGGGGTTCGACTTTGATGTGTTTGTACTAGCGGCGGTTGTCAATATATATATGAAATATAGCTACGTTGAGGATAGGCGCAAGGTGTTCTACAAAATTTTGAAGAGGGATCTGGTTACATGGACGGTCATAATCACTTGGTACGCGGAATACGGCATCCCTGAGGAGGCATGGTGTTGTTCGAGTGGATAAGGAAGAAGGGGTGGTCTAGATAAAAGTATAATAGAGGATAACAACTGCATACTTTCTTGTTGCAATTACTAACGGATGAAAGAAGAAGGATGTAAGTTCACTGGTGACAAAAATAATCATCACATGGATTTATATGAAACCTCACGATTGTTAATGGATTTATTTTTTGTGAATTCGAATAATAGTAACTACACAATATATAGGACAATCTGGACTGCACTAAAGGAGTTACTCAATCAGAATTGCAGAGTTACATAAAGGCGAATTCAAACATTCTAAGTACTCGATGTTCAAACAATATTTTGGGACACCCCATTCAGTTATATCTTCCTTTTTAACTTGATTGTTGGTTTTCACTTCAGTTTTGTCGCATTTTCTTTCATCCAAAGCAATTGAAATGTCTCTCTTTCAAGGAGTCTGATAAAATTATTTCAAGTTATTTGTTCCTTTCCAACACTTGACAAAATAAAGATACTCATCATCTTATCCATCAATTCTATCAAACTAAGTGTTAACAACTAATTTAGTTAAGGATGTTTATTCATCGGGCAAGACAGTAATATTTTTTTTGTTATATGCATACTATTTATTCCTCGAACATTGTTAACAATGTGTTTATTAACACTTATCTACATGTAAACTGTTATCTGTTGTAAGAATTTGATGTGAGACCATCTTTTCATTTTTATTATTTTGAGAAAGAGGAAAGAATTTAATGATTTAATTGAAAATTATCTTATTTAATAAAGAGTATTTTCCTATGAAGGATGCGTACTTCAACCAGAGGACTTGTTTACCAAACTGGTATCTGTTGGGCACTTGGATACTTTGATTCTTATGTATCCCCTAAATATGTCCGAGAGATAAACTTGAATGGTTGAGGGTATCAACTTGAAATTAAATCTTAAAATAATAAATACTTCTATATGTGCATTTACCTAGTGTAATATAACTTGGGTCAACATTAATAGAGGTTCTTACTACTTAGATCGTTGGACAATCCTTAAATGTAACCATGATTAAACGTAAATAAAGAATTTAAAATGTAATAAATGTTCTGTTTGGAACTTGCCGCCCATTAACTCATTACAACAATTTATAAATAGGTCAAAATACTTTGACAGTACTTGAGAACTTCATTTATTCTCTTCTTCTGCACATATGTTAGGATAGGTTCCAATAAATTCAATCAACATTGTGCCTGTTGGGGTCTAGTCTGGATTTGATGAATTTTGGAGCCTAAATATGGTTAAAAATTTGATTTGCTATAATTTGAAAATCTATATTAAATGAGGAGGGTGACGGCACAAAGAATAGCATAGGTTAAAGATTCAGGGTGCTCTGTCATGCCCTAGTCTCGAAATACACGGGACCAGGCCACGTGGCAATGGTCAGCTAATACATCTCCGAGGGATTACCCAATTTAATGGACCCAATGAAACGTACTATGCTATCCTAAAAACTAACAAGTCTAATACTATCATACAACAGGCAGTGTCTAATCTCATCCACAATATAACAAGAAGTACTGAAGTAAATACTGGAAAATAAGTACAGAGTCTGAAATGTCATAGTACAGTCCAGATATGTCTGATGGGAACAAACTCATTACAAATGATAAAATAAGAGTACTGCAATACAGAATAAAGAGTACGACTAGAGCATCAGCTAACTAGATAAGGAATACTCCAGTCCTAGGCGGAAGGCCTACCAGCGATCAAGGGTACTCTGATGGAAGCACCTCTAGCTCCTCCTCGGATGCGAACCTCATCTCCTGCCCGGGTTCGTACACGGTAGGATAATAGGCCTCGTCCAAATCTGGAAGGGAACCAGGTCCTCAGAGGGACGTAACAAGATACAAAAAATACATGCCATATATAAATACTGAATAAAATAAAGGGTGTGCTAACCATCTAAGTGAATGCAATATGAGCACAACCTTGGTACGTATGGGTAGGTGTAGGCATAACGTCCACTCTTCGAAGAGCGTGGTATTTGTACATGTAACATCCATCATTCTGAAGAATGTGGTATCTGCAAATATATACGTCTGTATCGCTCCGAAGAATGCGGTATCTGTATAAAGGAAGTTATTGGATCTGTGGTTCCTCTGGATACTACGGAGTCCAATGTGTGTATCTCATACACCTACCAGTTGTCCTCTCTTTCCAATGCGGATATACAAGTCGAATCCACGACGTGCATACCACGTAACTACATGCCCAGTCTCAACTAACTAGATAACGCTGATTATGTACTAAACCGTGATGCATGTCACACGAACCGATAGCTAGTCGGGTATGCGAACCCGCATCCCAACATGAGTTTTTCATCGTGATGCATGTACAAGTGTCAGGGTCTAGGAAGATATCAGAATATTCTCGCAAAGGCAGGTGAGTCTGCTAGTGACTAAGTCAAGTACACTACTCATCAACGCATTCGTCGACTGCACCCGAGTCAATCTCGGACGCGCACAGTTATATGTATATTGCAATAAGATAGCATACAACAGTTTATGATTTAAATTAAACAGTAAATCAAGCAAGGTATACTTGCCTGGGTCCTCAAGCTGCGAGTGCCAATAACCTGCTCCTGAAGTCTCGCCTGTACGGTCCAGCGACCCTATATATAATATAATAATACGATCATCAGTCACTACAATAGTACGAACAGAAAATACTATGTTGTAGTAACGAACTAATGCAGGGGTCACAACTGTCCATCTAGCTGGGTCGCGTACGTACGTAGCTAAACGTACACGTGTCGTATCCTCGATTTTCGTGTACACCAAACACAGGTCCTAACTAACATGCTATAAAAATACACTACAATTTAATTGACGTATTAAACTATAACATATTAATGTACAAAACCCAATATCTAAACCTTGGTCAATATCGTGCTCCTCGTTTAAAGTAGTCATAAATTATTTAAGAGGTATATTATTAACATAAATACATATAATAACTTTAATATGTAATTTATTAACATAAATACATGTAGTAAACATTAATACTTAAATACGTATAATAATATTTAATACTTAAAAATACACAATACATAAATACCTAAATACATAATACATTAATACATATATACATAAATACATATTATACATAATATATTAGATATATAAATACAGTAATACATTAAATTTATAAATACATATATACATATATACCTAAATATACATATACATAATACATAAATACATTAAATAAACATTAATACGCGTACACGACGAGGAATGTACCTAATCGAAGATCGTGTCTAGGGGGGTGTATCCGCCGCATGTGGTGGCCGTCTCCGGCGAGGGGGGGCGGAGCTCTGGCGGCTCAGTGAAACAGCAGTAGCAACAGCTCTGGCAGCAGTTGCAGCAGCTGCAACGGCTCCGGCGGTGGCGGGTTAGTCGTGGGGGGCGGTGGTGGTGGTGCGTGGGTCGTGGGGGAACCGGCGGTGGTGGTGTACCGGTCGTGGGGGACCGGTGGTGGTCGGGGAGTCAGGTTGGGTGGTGTTGGTGTGGAGATGGTGGTGTTGGTGATGGTGGGGTTGGTAATGGCGACGGTGATGGTGGTGGAGATGGTGAGGACGGTAGTGGAGACGGTGAGGGTGGTGGTGGAGATGGTGGTGGTTGGCTGTGGGGGTGACTGGGGAAGTCGGGGGGGGGGGAGTCGGGCTGGTCGTAGTCGGGGAAGAAGAAGTCGTGTGGGAGTCTGCTGTGGTGGCTGCTATTGGGGGTGCCGGCGGTGGTCGAGGGTAGGGATAGGCGGAGGGAGTGGTGTTGCTGGTGGTGGTGGTGGTGGAAGGTCGACGGGGGACTATTGGTCGGAGGAAAGGGTAGCAGGGATGAGGTCGGGTCGGGTGAGGGAGGTGGCAATGTAGTTTTTCCTTAGGTTTTCTTTAGGTGTTGTTGGCTGGTGGTGTTGGTAGAGAGAGGGAGTGTATAGTATATGTAGGAGAGAGAGAGGGGGCTCTCCTTGGGATTAGGGTCGGCTGGGTATAATTTCCTAGGGTTGAGGGAAGCCTCCTCATGATGAACATGTAGCTAGGATGATGGGAATTTGAATTGTAGGGTGGAGATGTGAGGATGGAAAGTTGTTGCAAGTACAACAAATAAGGGGGAAAGTGGGGTGGACCGGTCAAGGGGGTGTGTGTGTGTGTGTATTCTTCATGTGTTTGGGCCAATGAGAGGGGGACACCTCATTGCTTATTTGCATAAAAGTCCCTTAACAATTTAGAAATTGAACAATAAATGGAATTTGGGATTGTATGAGGCAAAATACCATGTTTGGTGTTATGTAGTGGGCTAAAATTGTGTTTGGTATTTAGTATGATCCTTGAGGGTATGAGTGTGGGTTTGGGTTAGAGTTGGATCTAGTTTGGGTGAGGTTGGGTCCTTACACCAATTTAATTAAAATTAGTATAATTGGTGCTCTTTAATTAATTGGAAATACATGGAGTTAAAATTGGGTGGGATACAAGTGTCATGGACATAGTAGACTTAGAATATAATAATATCATAATTTGGGTTGGACAAAACGGGTTGATGTTGTGTCTCCAATTTTGATTAGAACGGACAAAGATGCAAAGTTGGATTTAATTGAATTTAAGAACGGACGTTTGTAACGAATATTGTGCGACTAAAATGAAGCACAAGATAGAGTATTTGTGAGTTACACAAGGGTCAGAATAGTAAGCTGGCATGTTTAGGAAAAGTGTATGGAATTTGCTTGAAGGTAATAGCTAGTGTAGTGCTCTAAATATCGAAGCAACGGTATGGTGCACTAAGTGATATAAATATTGCACAAAAAATATAAAATACTGTAATAAAATTCTAATTGGATCCAAATTAACCCTAGTCTCTCTATATAAGCTAAGTAGACCTAAATTCGGTCGAGGGGGTTTACATGCTCGTCCACAGAAAATCTAAGAGAAAGTCCGCGCTTTGCTCTAAGGACTTCGCCATCCAAGACAAAAGAAAGAAAGAGATCTGATCGAGGAGTCATAGCCATCGCTCAGGGAGATTGCTACGGGTTGGTGAGTAATTTTAATTGTAATATCTTTCTTTTCTTCTTGAGTATGGTGAGGGGGTTGAATCTATTAGGGAAAATGGTTCAACATTAATTTTGTCAATCGTGTAATTTTACTTGAGTTATAAAGGTTGGAATTTGTCCAGGTGACGTAGTCACCACCATATACTTGTCTTTATCTATGCTTGATGTTCGTTAGACAGGGGTTGGTTATCTCAGGTGGGTTGGCCTAAAGTTTTCGCTGAGGGCACTCTCAGACCCGGTTTCAGAATGCTTATAGGGCGTGTTCGATTCCCAACATCTGGTATCATAGCTACTGGTTTTGGTTCTGGCAACTATGTCTATGAAGCAGATGAACACTCGTATGATCACACTCATAGGGGAGAATTGGACGATTTGGAAGCCAATGATGGAGGATCTACTCTAGTGCAAGAACTTGCATGGTCCGTTGGAGGGCGACAATGCTAAACCATCGGACAAAACTGCTGAAGAATGAAAATGACTGGATCAGAAGACCGTTGGATTCATCCGCTAATGGCTGTACGATTCGGTGTTTTACCACGTGTCCTTGGAGAGTTCGGCAAAAGTATTATGAAAGAAGCTGCATTCACTGTACGAAAGGAAGACGGCTGGCAACAAAAAAATTTTAATTTGCCAACTCGTCAACTCGAAGTACACGGAGGGTGCCCCAGTAGCACAACATATGAACGAGGTTCAGGGTATTATCAATCACCTGTCTGCGATAAATATGGTGATTGATGATAAGCTTCAGGCTTTTTTGCTTTTGAGTTCTTTGTCAGAAAGCTGTGAGATATTGGTGGTATCGGTGAGCAACTCCGTGCTTGGTGGAGTTATCACGATGGAGGTAGTCAAAAGCAGCTTGTTGAAGGAGAAGATTTGGCATAAGCAAATGGAATCGTCGCAGGATTCCGCTCTGGTGGCTTCCTACGGGAAGGAAAGACCCAAGTCACAAGCAAGGACATGGAGGGGTTCTCAGGATCTTGTGACTGTGGACCACAATGGGCTGCTTTCACTGTGGAAAAATAGCTCATATCAAAAGGAACTGCAAGAAGCTCAAAACTAAGAAAGCCAAAGGCAAGGATGATCAAGGCGATCACAAGGCTATGGGAGATCTCATCATCGCAGCAACCGTTGCAGAGGAACCTTGTGGCATGTGTCATGATGGCGATTGAGTCATGGATATGATGGTGTCATATTATGCGACTCCATATAGGAGGATCATCACGTCATACCACAGTGACATGTTTGGACATGTGATGATGGGAAACAAGGGACAGCTGCAGTTATAGGTATCAGTGATGTGCACTTGACAATGGAGCTTGATGAGAAGCTCGTTCTCAAGGATGTGCGACATGTACCGAGTTTGTGCTATAACTTAGTTTTGGTAGGGACAAAATGGGTTGATGTTGTGTCTCCAATTTCGATTGGAACGGACAAAGATGCAAAGTTGGATTTAATTAAATTTAAGAACGGACGTTTGTAACGAATATTGTGAGACTAAAATGAAGCACAAGATAGAGTATTTGTGAGTTACACAAGGGTCAGAATAGTAGGCTGGCATGTCTAGGAAAATTGTATGGAATTTGTTTGAAGGTAATAGCTAGTGTAGTGCTCTAAATATCGAAACAACGGTAAGGTACACAAGTGATATAAACATTGCACAAAAAATATAAAACACTGTAATCAAATTCTAATTGGCTCCAAATTAATCCTAGTCTCTCTATATAAGCTAAGTAGACCTAAATTTGGTCGAGGGGGTTTACAATCTACCCTCCTTAGAGCATTTCGTCCTCAAAATTTGTCACTACCACATTTTCTAGGAAAGGGTATTTTAGTAATTTTATATTTAATTAAATTTTGTGCATGATAAATAATTATTTGTTGTATTATTTAATTGTTGTTAGATGTTAGTTATTTATTTTGGACTTGTGTTAGTGGACCTAACTAGTTTACTTTAGACTCATGGACCGACATGAATTAATTGGTTAGAACTTAGCCCATTTAGAAAGCCCATTGTTAAGGAGATAGATTAAATTAATTAAACCATTAGACTAGAAGCTTCCCTCTTTAATTATTTCTTCATGAGAGGCCCCAAGGGATATATTGGACATTACATGATAGCTTGAGGAAGGGGAAAGGGGACTGGCCTATATAGAGGGGGGGAATTATTTCTCTCTCTTCTTTTTATTTCAAAACTAGATATAGAATTTCTCTCAACCAAATTCCTTCACTCCCACTTTATTTTCCTACCAAATTTCATTCTAATTCCTTCCCAAATCACCATTGGAGGCTATTGGAGCAAGGATCTAGAAGGAAGAAGCAAGGATCTACAAAGAGGAGCAAGGATCTACAAGTTGGAGCAAATTTCATCTCAATTGGAGGTTACATTGGAAATCTATCTTCCAATAGGTACAATTCAGTTTTTTCCCTTAATTTAGGTTCTAAATATGAGATTTAAACATAAAAAATTAACCCATATGCATAGGCTACCCATAGGATTTGGTTTTGTGTTCATAGGAGGCCTATTGAGAAAGTTATGGTGCTTTTTGTGTCAATTTTGGGGAAATTTTGAGATTGACAATTGTTGTGTGTGTCAATTGATCCTATAGATCAATTTGGCATGCGCTTGTGTGTTTGGGGCTAGTGTCGTATCCACAATTGCGTACGTGTAGGTCGTATCCCAACAATTTGGTGATACGTGTTGATTTGGGGGTTTTTTCCTCCGATACGGGACTTTGTACATGTCATATTTTAACACAGACACGTAGATCTATATTTGACTCTTCGTATTGTTCATAAATAATATATGTGACTTGTTCGTGTCCTTCGGGGTACATTTGGATGTGTGGTGGACTAGTGTCACATGCGTATCCTAGATCTAGTGGGATACGGTGTGATACTCTCCATATGTTTATGCAAATTATATGTAGATCTATTTCTTGTATTCTTAATTCATGGAGAATGTATTTGTACATATACATATAGATATTTATATATATATTATGGTATATATAATTATGCTACTTGTGTCTTAGATCTATGTATTATGTATGTACTATATGTGTATATATTATGTAGCTATTCTTCTACTTGTATAAATATATATATAAATATATATATGTTATAATATGTATATATGTTGTTACTACATATATGCATATATGTATGTTATTATTATATGTGTTTAGTATATATTCTATATAGTTGTTACTATGTATATATATGATACTATATTGTAACTATGTATTATTGTGTTAGTATATATATATATATATATATATTGTAGCATATGTATATATAAATATATATGTATATTTAAATGGGTATTTATATTTATATATGGATGTTATATGATTATATATACATATACATTTATGTATAGTTATATATATATATATATATATATATATATATATATATATATATATATATATATATATATATATATATATATATATATATATGTATGTGTGTGCATGTTACTATATCGTAATTATGTACATAATACTAGGGAGGGTGTATGTATAGTTATTATTTGGTAATTATGTATATATATATATATATATATATATATATATATATATATATATATATATATATATATATATATATATATATATATATATATATATATATATATATATGTACCCGTAATATATATATACATACTATACTAAATATTATACATATACTATAATGAAATTAGCAATTCAAGAATACATTTACATCTATATTAAATACCAATATATATATAGATATCTATCTATAAGTATATAAGTATATATATATAATCTGCCAACTGTCACTAAAAACAGTTCTGAAATCCTGATACTCTGATACGCTGCCCCTTTTGTCACGCCCCAGTCCCAAAATACCGAGGGACCGGATACGTGGCAATGGCCAGCAGCACACACTGATGGACAAACCCAATTTAATGGATCCATCGGGGCATGCTTAAGCTGTTATATAATAATAAGTAGGTCCAATGATATAAGTCACAGTCTATACTAATCTCATCCACAACAGATAATCACAGATCAAATGCCAGAATAAATATAAATAAATATAATCTGACATATCTCAATAAAATTATCTCGGAGAACAATCCGAGAATGAGTCTGATACATCAATGCAATAGACTGGAAAATAAAGGAACTGGAAATAGAAATAAATGAGTATATAAAGCCAATACTCAGGAGAAGTCCTCTGGTATGATCTCGTCCTCGGATGTCGGTACAGCTCCTGTATCAGCTCATATATCTGCTCCTGCTAATGCTCCTATACTGTACAACTCTGGGTGGATCTCGTCTGCCAATCCTGGGGACATAATCCGGATCCAGGTCCTCAGGGGACATAGCAAGGTACAAAATAACTCAAGCCAAATAATGCAGTACAGAGAATAAATAAATAAATATAGGCAAAATATGTAATCATCTGTGTGAAATGTAAGAGAGAGCATCAATAGTACTCAGGCTGAAGCAACTACAAGCTCTGTGTAGGGGAGCCGGTAGCAGTGATATCATGAGGTGGTCTAGCTCAGCGGGAGACTGAGTAGCCGGCATAATATAGTCAACCTGTAGCCTGTGGGTCTCTCCAGCAATAGATGGAACAATAGGGGTACACTAAATAACCAGCTAAGTGATATGCAAGATGAGAGCAGCACTAGAACTCAGGCTGAAACCACTACAAGCTCTGTGTCGGGGAGCCGGTAGCAGTGATATGAGTAATGGGCCAAGCTCGGGCTTCAGAGTCTTGTGCCTCACAATAATAGGGGTGTATATATATGATCAGCCTGTAGCCTGTGTGTCTCTCCCCACCCAATGTAATCACACGTCTCATGTCCATGATGCCTCATGTCCATGTCACGCACAATCATATCTAATGCACAAGTCATATAATGTCTAGGAATATAATATCAATGTCAAGTCCTGTATCCTATACAGAATCACCGTGAATATCTCAGGAAGATCCTGTCTCATGAATGGTGTCAAGTATCCTGGGTCATATGTACTTGATAAGACAAGTACGAAAATGTAAAGGGGTCACGAATGTCCATCTCTAGATGACAATACACAACACCGCGTACGGTGTTGGCACCCGACTATCAATCGGACGCTAAGTACGTCACACGGTCCTAGGTTAAACATGCACAGCAATATAATGAAGCAAGGAAAATATGTAACAATACTGCAGAGTTTGGCAAGGTACACTTGCCTGGGGTCCTGGCTCCAACTGTAGCTCTGGTCTTAGTGTGATCTGTAGGTACTACTCCGGTTGCTGAAATAAGCATCACTATTAGATTCAGAAAATATCAAATAGCTAAAAATGCCTGTCCTTGAGTCCAATTTGGACACAAGGGCAAAAATGACATTTTCGGGTCAAAGCGGGGTCCACATGTGGGCCACTTTGCACCGAAAAGCATGTCAGGGTCAAAGGTCTCCAAATTTGTCAAACTCAGTGTCAACAAGTCAGGAACGATGATACGAACCCAACGGAACTTCCAAAATTGGATTACGATGAGCCGATCACAAAATCGCCTGTCAAGTGGAGCCTGTGGGGCCCACGATACACGATTTTGTCAACGTTCTCAGAATCGGACCAAACTTTGGTCACAGGACCAGCGTATTTCTACGAGTCCGATGGCATAATTTTCGTCTCGATCCGACGTGTGTACACAAAGTTATAACGTGTTCCAGAAAGGACGGATACGGGACGGTGTCCGCGGATACACGTTGATTTCGGTGTACACGCACATCCGAATCAACTTCTGTGAAATCTCACACGTCCGTATCAACGTCGCGCACGTTTCGGTAAAGACCGCGTGCGACCAAGTCGTCCCGTTTGGCGGGGCGCACTCAGTTCCGGGGTGAAACAGGGTGTTGTTTTTCTAGTTTTTTTGGATCGCGGTGTACGATCACCACAGGACGCGATGCACCGAGCGGGTTGCACGGGCACCGAGGGGGTCATACAGTCTACGCAACGCAACTGACGGAAGCAAAAACGGAATCACGAGGTGAGAGGAAACGTTACCTGAACAGGGCTCCGTGAAGTCCGATTTCTCGTGTCCGAGCGTGTCCTTCGTATCCTGTGTCGACGAGTCCTGTGTCCAGGCTGCGTTAGGGTTAGGGTTTCTAGGGTTCTGGCCGGAGCTCAGGCGGGGGAGGCCGGCCGGAGGGAGCTGGGAGCAGCGCTGCACGGCGGAGAGGCCGGACGGCGGCGCACGGCAGGCGCTGAGCGGCGGAGGCAGAGCACGGCGACCGGGCCGGAGGGACTGCTGCTAGGGCTCGGGGCTTGACGGCTTGACGAAGGAGGAAGGAGGAGGAGAGGAGATCGACGGGGCGGGTGCTGCACAGGAGGGAAGGCGGGGTACTCCGGCCGGGCGAGGACGGGCGGAAGAGGAAGGAGGAGGAGGCGGAGTCGACTGCGCCGACGGAGATGAGAGGAGAGGGAGTCGTGGGTGCGGGGAGATGCAGCGGCGGAGCGGGTCGGTGCAGCGGCAGTGGTCGTGCGGGCTGGGGTGGCTGTGGCAGGGGAAGGTCGGCTGGGCACGGCGAGGGGAGGAGGAAGAGGGGAACGTCGACGGGCTGAGGGGGGAGCGGGTGGCGTCGGGCGGAGCGGCGCGTGGCCGGACGGGGCGGCAGAGGAAGCGGCTGGGCTAGGGGCGGCGGCTTAGGGTTAGGGTTAGGTCAGGATTAGGGATTAGGGTTATTTAGGATTAGGGATTTCTTTTTCTTTTTGTTTGTGGAGAAAACTTAGGAAATTATGTATTTATACATACAGAAATTGGACTAGGGTTTGACCTAGGATTTGGGCTGGGTCAACGCTCCTTGGGCATGGCTTCGGCCTTCATGGGGATGTCGGGCGTTGGCACGGGTTTAATTCGGTTTAATTCTACATCGATTTCTAGGGCTTTAAACGGGTTTTCGGAGTCCAATTAATCCGCAAAAAATTATCCTGTGTCCGGTTTTCTATTTTACACCATAAAATATTATTTCCATAATATTTTAATATGAATTAACCGTAATTAAAAATCATTAGATTGCCAATGGCCTAGGTTCTAATCATCAAAAAATTCCTAAAAAATTCAGAAAAATCTAAATTAATAATTCTGAAAATCAGGGGGCTTACAATCTACCCAACTTATAAAAATTTCGTCGTCGAAATTAAAAATATGGTAGGGTTCTCTCTATCCAATCTCACTTGATTATAGTCTAAAGGATTCCTCTCAAGTGATCATTGCGGTCTCTACCCAACTTATATTTTATCCATCTATCATCTAAGGCTATACATCTAATAAAGCTATGCCCCAACTTATATAATCATGTTATTGAATCCTCAAGTCTTTAACACCAAACATATCACCTATGATATTCCCTTAATCATATATAAAAGGGTCATCAATAATGCGACCGGCCTGTGGGGTATATCTAGTACTGTCTATATAACCAACTTATACCAAGCACGAGGTTTCGTCCTTCCGAATTAGGGAAGACGAAGATCAATAATAAAGAGTTCAAGGGTGAGGTAATAGAAATAGAAGTATCAGGATCAAGGCGTTTAACGAATTCAAGTGGGACTTGTCAAGACAATGGTGGATTGAAATCCTATTCTGGTAATCCTCTGTTCGCATGCTCGTATTAGTACAGTTATATAACTGATACGATATGCTCAGACATATCTAGAGGGCAAGTATACTAGTCAACTATATATCTCAATCCACGTAAAGTAGTCGTGCGAAGGGCGAACCAAAATGCACTAAGGTTGATCAGACCGTAATACACTGATTCTGAATAGACAATTGTATTAGTGTGTCGACCCAATAATACATATGTCATGAACAAGCTGGATAAAAATGAGCTTGCAAAACTAGGCTGTAACAGCAGCATAAGTCAAGTTAGTACAACAAATATAAGTACGCTAGATAATGATGAAAGGAGGTACAACTTAATTCAAGTTCATAAAACAACACAAAATAAGCACAATAAGAAAAGACTCTACATTCTCTACAGTTATCAATTATAAGCAAGTTCAAAATTATATAGGTTAAGGCTGAGGTCACGAACCAATAGGCACGAGATAAAACAAATCTATAAATAGATAACTACGAAAAAATTTGCGCATTAGCTACTCCATGGGTCTGCGCGTCTTCCAAAGTCATTGCTGGAGCTTGTTCACGTCCTTGCAGTTGATTCCTCTGCTGCTGTTGAGCCTGCTGGAAGAGTATTGCTTATGGTGCCAAGGGTAGCCTCGGTTGATTCCTTCCTGGGGCTGATGGTTTGACTCCTTCAACTCTTGTTTGCGGTGCTTCCAATGCTGGAGAGGCTGGCGTTGGTGCTGGTGATATTAGCGCTCCTTCTCGACGTTCGGGGCATTCCTTTAATAAATGCTGACTGGATCCGCAAGCTAAGCATAATTTCATTTTTCTTCTGCACTCGTTCTCTGTATAGCCTCGTCTGCGACAATATGGACAGACAGGTAGTACTTGCGGAGATGCTTCTGGTGGCTGGTACATGTGAGACTTTTTGTAACTTCTTCCTGTGGTGCTCCGGCTGGTGCTGATGTGGCTGGTTGATGAATCATCACTACTTTCTCTCGATGCTGAGAACAGTCCTTAGCAAAGTGTTGACTGGTTCCGCAAATCAAGCATAATCCTAACTTGCGTCTGCATTCTTTTTCAATATGGCCTATCTTGCCACAGTAGTAACAAGTAGGAAGGAATGAGGCTCTTGGTGCTGCTCTAGGTGGTGGATTTATTTGTGGTCGCTTTGCCGTTCTTTCCTGTTGTGCTTGGTCCGGTGCTGATGCATACGGCCGCTTCTGGCTGGGCTCTATCCTTGTGTTGCACTCCATGGCCTGTGCTGTAGTAAGAACGTCCTCGTCTAAGGTAGTTGCAGCGGAGCTGATTAACATCCGTAACTCTGAGCTGAATCTGTCAATGAACTTCTCCGCTTGGATTTGCTGAGCTTCTTCCTGAACCTTCTGATAGGCTTGCATCATCGCGTAGATCATTCGGAACATTTGTTGTTCGTCCATAGCCTGCCTTTGTGGAACGGTAGGCGTCGGTGGAGCCAACTGCGTCGATGGTGGAAGGTCATCTTCCTGGATTCTCGAGGCATGCTGACTTGCTTGCTGTGATGATGGACCTTCACTAACTGGTGTCACTTCATCTCCTTTGGTTATCACAGCACCTTGTGGTGTTTCTGGATGAGTCTCGTCGCTTGTTTGTGAATCCATTGCTCTGCATCAAAATAAACTATAAAAGCGCTCAGGAATTAAGGCAGGATACGAGTCAAGAAATTTAATTCGAATCCAATATAGATATCAAGAATGTTTCAAGCAAGTGGATAAGATCCTAAAAACTTATCCTATTCTTATTGCAGGCTTGCTTGGTCCCTAAGTTGAAATCGAACAATTTAGTCATAGACCTGCATGGGCCACCACAAAAACCATGTCACGCCCCAGTCCCAAAATACCGAGGGACCGGATACGTGGCAATGGCCAGCAGCACACACCGATGGACAAACCCAATTTAATGGATCCATCGGGGCATGCTTAAGCTGTAATATAACAATAAGTAGGTCCAATGATATAAGTCACAGTCTATACTAATCTCATCCACAACAGATAATCACAGATCAAATGCCAGAATAAATGTAAATAAATATAATCTGACATATCTCAATAAAAGTATCTCGGAGAACAATCCGAGAATGAGTCTGATACATCAATGCAATAGACTAGAAAATAAAGGAACTGGAAATAGAAATAAATGAGTATATAAAGCCAATACTCAGGAGAAGTCCTCTGGTATGATCTCGTCCTCGGATGTCGGTACAGCTCCTGTGTCAGCTCCTGTATCTGCTCCTGCTAATGCTCCTGTACTGTACAACTCTGGGTGGATCTCATTTGCCAATCCTGGGGACATAATCCGGATCCAGGTCCTTAGGGGACATAGCAAGGTACAAAATAACTCAAGCCAAATAATGCAGTGCAGAGAATAAATGAATAAATATAGGCAAAATATGTAATCATCTGTGTGAAATGCAAGAGAGAGCATCAATAGTACTCAGGCTGAAGCAACTACAAGCTCTGTATAGGGGAGCCGGTAGCAGTGATATCATGAGGTGGTCTAGCTCAGCGGGAGACTGAGTAGCCGGCATAATATAGTCAACCTGTAGCCTGTGGGTCTCTCCAGCAATAGATGGAACAATAGGGGTACACTAAATAACCAGCTAAGTGATATGCAAGATGAGAGCAGCACTAGAACTCAGGCTGAAACCACTACAAGCTCTGTGTCGGGGAGCCGGTAGCAGTGATATGAGTAATGGGCCAAGCTCGGGCTTTAGAGTCTTGTGCCTCACAATAACAGGGGTATATATATATGATCAGCCTGTAGCCTGTATGTCTCTCCCCACCCAATGTAATCACACGTCTCATGTCCATGATACCTCATGTCCATGTCACGCACAATCATATCTAATGCACAAGTCATATAATGTCTAGGAATATAATATCAATGTCAAGTCCTGTATCCTATACAGAATCGCCGTGAATATCTCAGGAAGATCCTGTCTCATGAATGGTGTCAAGTGTCCTGGGTCATATATACTTGATAAGACAAGTACGAAAATGTAAAGGGGTCACGAATGTCCATCTCTAGATGACAATACACAACACCGCGTACGGTATTGGCACCCGACTATTAATCGGACGCTAAGTACGTCACACGGTCCTAGGTTAAGCATGTACAGCAATATAATGAAGCAAGGAAAATATGTAACAATACTGCAGAGTTTGGCAAGGTACACTTGCCTGGGGTCCTGGCTCCAACTGTAGCTCTGGTCTCAGTGTGATCTGCAGGTACTACTCTGGTTGCTGAAATAAACATCACCATTAGATTCAGAAAATATCAAATAGCTAAAAATGCCTGTCCTTGAGTCCAATTTGGACACAAGGGCAAAAATGACATTTCCGGGTCAAAGCGGGGTCCACATGTGGGCCACTTTGCACCGAAAAGCGTGTCAGGGTCAAACGTCTCCAAATTCGTCAAACTCAGTGTCAACAAGTCAGGAACGATGATACGAACCCAACAGAACTTCCAGAATTGGATTCCGATGAGCCGATCACAAAATCGCCCGTCAAGTGGAGCTTGTGGGGCCCACGATACACGATTTTGTCAACGTTCTCAGAATCGGACCAAACTTGGGTCACAGGACCAGCGTATTGCTACTAGTCCGATGGCGTAAGTTTCGTCTCGATCCGACGTGTGTACACAAAGTTACAACGTGTTCCAGAAAGGACGGATACGGGACGGTGTCCGCGGATACGCGTTGATTCCGGTGTGCACGCACATCCGAATCAACTTCTGTGAAATTCCACACGTCCGTATCAACGTCGCGCACGTTTCGGTAAAGACCGCGTGCGACCAAGTCGTCCCGTTTGGCGGGGCGCACTCAGTTCCGGGGTAAAATCGGGCGTTGTTTTCCTATTTTTTTTGGATCGCGGTGTACGATCACCACAGGACGCGATGCACCGAACGGGTTGCACGGGCACCGAGGGGGTCATACAGTCTACGCAACGCAACTGACAGAAGCAAAAACGGAATCACGAGGTGAGAGGAAATGTTACCTGAATAGGGCTCCGTGAAGTCCGATTTCTCGTATCCGAGCGTGTCCTTCTTATCCTGCGTCAACGAGTCCTGTGTCCAGGCTGCGTTAGGGTTAGGGTTTCTAGGGTTCTGGCTGGAGCTCAGGCGGGGGAGGCCGGCCGGAGGGAGCTGGGAGCAGCGCTGCACGGCGGAGAGGCCGGACGATGGTGCGCGACAGGCGCTGAGCGGCGGAGGCGGAGCACGACGACCGGGCCAGAGGGGCTGCTGCTAGGGCTCGGGGCTTGGCGGCTTGACGGAGAAGGAAGGAGGAGGAGAGGAGATCGACGGGGCGGGTGCTGCACAGGAGGGAAGGCGGGGTACTCCGGCGAGGCGAGGACGGGCGGAAGAGCAAGGAGGAGGAGGCAGAGTCGACTGCGCCAGCGGAGATGAGAGAAGAGGGAGTCGTGGGTGCGGGGAGATGCAGCGGCGGAGCGGGTCGGTGCAGCGGCGGTGGTCGTGCGGGCTGGGGTGGCTGTGGCAGGGGAAGGTCGGCTGGGCACGACGAGGGGAGGAGGAAGAGGGGAACGTCGACGGGCTGAGGGGGGAGCGGGTGGCGCCGGGCGGAGCGGCGCGTGGCCGGACGGGGCGGTGGAGGAAGCGGCTGGGCTAGGGGCGGCGGCTTAGGGTTAGGGTTAGGTCAGGATTAAGGATTTGGGTTATTTAGGATTAGGGATTTCTTTTTCTTTTTCTTTTTGTTTGTGGAGAAAACTTAGGAAATTATGTATTTATACATACATAAATTGGACTAGGGTTTGACCTAGGATTTGGGCTGGGTCAACGCTCCTTGGGCTTGGCTTCGGCTCTCATGGGGATGTCGGGCGTTGGCACGGGTTTAATTCGGTTTAATTCTACATCGGTTTCTAGGGCTTTAAACGGGTTTCCGGAGTCCAATAAATCCGCAGAAAATTACCCTGTATCCAGTTTTCTATTTTACACCATAAAATATTATTTCCATAATATTTTAATATGAATTAACCGCAATTAAAAATCATTAGATTGCCAAAGGCCTAGGTTCTAATCATCAGAAAAATCCTGAAAAATCCAAAAAAATCCAAATTAATAATTCTGAAAATCAGGGGGCTTACACCTTTGGTGACGGTTCTGACCATTGCTAAATCTGCTGTCGCTGCTGCTGCTGCTGACTGTTCCCACTGCTGCTGCTGCTTTGGTGACGGTTTGCAGCCGTCGCCAAACTATTGCCGCCGCTACTGCTAGTGTTTCCGCTGCTGCTGCTATTTTGGTGATAGCTGCGGCTGCTGTCACCATTGGTTGTTGTTACTGCTACAGTGGCAGCTGCTGCTGCTTTGGTGACGGCGGCTGTCACCATTAGATGCTGTCGCTATAAATATATAGTTAATATAACAAGGTATTGGGTATTACCTTGAGAAAACCAAGGTTATTGGGGATACCCAAGATATTGGGTTTGGGTATCAAGTTTGTGAATTATTGTTGAGATACCAAGTTGATTCAAAACCACGGTACCTATTTAATGTTGTAATTATGATTCTATACTATTAATAATTGTTTGATATATATATATATTGATGTTTTACCTATGGATTCACGTATCCGGAGATTCGGTATCCTAATATTTAAGATATGGTTTTTATGGCTTAGACTTTAGTATCTTGAACCCAATATTTTGTGTTAGACTTATGCCACCTAGAAATAGATGGTTGACCATAGTTGACCATAGTTGACTATAGTTGACCATAGTTGACCATAGTTTGACTTTTGACTTAGAATTGACTTATTGACCTAGAAATTGATTAGTTTAACTTATTCTCTTTCCGAAATCTTGTATTGATATTGTATTCCATATCTAGGTCTTCGAGGCACCGTATCGGACATATGTGAGACTATTCTTTGGACTTCAGGCGAGTACATTCTCTGATAGTTTCTCATTTATGATATCCTCTATGTTCATTGTATCTAGTGTATATATCCTTGTTCTCTTGACACGATGGTTACACGGATTGGTATATCCGGATCTCGTCATGAGATGTTATTCCTTGGTATATGGTATATCTTGTGCAAGCCTTATTTTATTGATTATCTTGTACATGTACAGATACTGATTCTCGGAAAGACTAGCTATCTTCTTGGGAAATCTCGTGCCATAGCGTACCATGGCTGGATCTATTATACCAGTCGAAGGTGGAGAGTATTTTAGTGTAGATATGTGATCATACCCTCCTTGTATCAAGTCTTGCATTGAATAGTGTTAATCATACACCGCACGTATGATTAGCCAGGCCATATATCTTGTATCAAGTTCCCAAGCCGATCACATGTTAAAGCTAGTACTCACACACTTAGACATTAGTATTCTTGTTCATTGACATATTGCTCATTATTGTATTTATTCCAGTATTTCCTTATTGTATATATATCTCTCGTATTTATTGTGTATCTTGTATATTCACATCTATTTACTGTTATATATTTTTTATCATTGATTAGAACTGCTGTTAGAGATGTACTCTGCTCCTTTCTTAACTGGATATATTTTTCCCAGATGACACTGAGGACTGGTACCCTACATATTATAGACCTCAGGATGTTATGGGTCTAGAGTTTGAGACCCTGGTTCAGGAGGGACTTATCCCAACTGAAACAGATGACCCAAGTTTAGTAGCTTCTTAGTATTCTTTGTACTGGATTTGTCTCCAGCTTATTTCTTTCTGACTCATTGATGTATTATTTTAGACTCATGAGTTGTATTGTGACTTTTCTATTCTTTATCTAATTCGTGCTCATTCCATCTTAGATCTGTGATTGAGTATATTATCATTGTTGGTGGTTTATTATATTGCTAGATAGATTACCCAGACAGCGTTCTACCGCCGATTCTATGGCGTAGGCTGGGCGTTGTTTCCGACTTGTACCCTTATACCAGGTATGGGTCGTGACAAAATTAAAACAAACATATGGTAAAATCTATTGACTGAATTGAAATGGTACTACATACCTAGGCCTTCGAAGAGATGGGGAAAACGTTGTCGAATATCATCCTCTCGTTCCCAGGTTGACTCGCCTGGTTCATGATGTCTCCATGCGACATGAACTAGAGGGATAGTCTGACCTCGCAATACCTTCTGTCACGACCCGCACCCAGTACAGGGGCACGAGAGCGTGGGTACGTCCAGCCTACGCCGCAGTATCGGCGGTAGAACGCTGTCTGGTCACAATAATACTACTTACTAACACCTGTCAATGTTATACATCTCCATATTCTCACGATATAACTCAATCACAATAACTCTAAGGCACGATAAAACATAAAAGAAATAACATAATTAAACACCATGTCTCAACATAAAGATAACTCACAGTCTAGCTGTCCAACACAAGTCTCCAATTAAACTTAACATAGTCTAAACATAAACTGAAATAACCTCCATAAGTCTCAAGTATAAATAAATACTGTCTAAATAGCTGTAGGCAAAGTCTCCTCTAGAAGCATAGTCTCTTCTAGGATCTCTGGAACATAGTCTGCATCTATACCTGGTCCGTAGTATATAGTACAGAAGTCCTCAAGGTTTTTTGGAAAAAATATCCAGTCAGGATTGAACGAAAATACACCTCTAACAGCAGTTCCACATATATTGACAAAAACTATAAAACAGTGTAAAGAAATACAGGACAGATATGAGATAACTGGCAATAAGAATACTGGAATAAAGAAATGCTGGAATAAGATACTGGAACATCATCATCAATAGCATCTGACAAGGAATAGAACTACAAGTGCACGCAAGTACAAAGAACTGGTATGTAAGAATAACAACTAGAACATGTGGAAAATACAAGATCAGTCTATCAAGATACATGTCAAGAATCCTCTATCTAAGTGTGTGAAATATTAGTATATCATGTGATCGGCTTGGGTTATATGACTCATTACATGGATTAGCGATCATCCCCAACAGGTCAGGCTAACCGGAATGTAACAGTGATGAGGCATGTAAGGGTAAGGCTACACCGACGTGAAATATGGGTGAGCTAATGCTGCATGTAAGGGTATGATCACATAACTACTAATACTTCCCTGTTTTCCCCAGCTAGCACGATGGATTCCAATTACGACTCCTCGTGACAGGTCTCAATGATGCTAACTCGTGTAAGCAATAGTGTCAGAGTCATGTACGCTATATAACAAGAATTATAGAGATAATCAACATAATGGAAACTGTCAGAGAATGTACTCGCCTGTGGTCCTTTGCTGGCAATACCAATGTCCGGGTTCCAAGGTACCGTCTGAGTGATCCCACAATCCTATAAACATATCATATAGTACAATACTTTATCAGACATTACTTCTAGCACACAATCAACATAATGATCTCAACAGTCTACTCTATAGGTCACAGGTGGGGGTAGCTACGGTTATTCATAATTTGTTAAGGTCACCTCGTACACGAGTACATAATGCCTATTGTTATCTATTATATACATCACTGCTTAATTATTTATTATTATAACATGAGTGTGCATCTAGTTCTTTAACAGGTTTATATTGTATATATAAATATACGTATGCTTTAGGTTAATTGAGCACAATACGGTATGTATATACATATACAGGGCATTTACATCTGTATATATGCGATGGAGATACACCATACATATATCTATATACCGAATACGTCTATCATATAACAATACGTATACCATGTACACACTGGATACTCTACGGTTAACATGTGTGGATTACTACGAGGATTACGTATATACGGGCACGTTTTCAAGCATGCGAGGGTTCGAACCTGCGATCGTGAACGCAAAGGTTTCGGTGTTGATCGTAGTCGTCGTGAAGGAGGTGGTGTTCGTGGCTCCCGTCGATCAGTCCAGTCTGGTTCGTGGAGGGTCGAGGTCGAGTGCAGCGTCTCCGGCGTGCTCCTGTACAATCGAATCTATCGGCAGCGGTCAGTTGATTCGGTCGGCAGCGGTTAGTTGATCCGGTCGGCAGCGGTCAGTTGATCCAGTCGGCTTCGGTCGGTTGATCCGGTCGGCTTCAGTTGGTTGATCCGGTCTGCTTCAGTCGGTTGATCCGGTCGGCTTCAGTCGGCAGCGCTCGATCAGCGGCTTCGTGCAGCGTTCCAGTCGCCAGCGCTCGATCAGCGGCTTCGTGCAGCGTTCCAGTCGGCAGTCGGCGACGAGTTCACGGCCGGGTTTAGCGATGAACAGTGAAGTCGGGAGGGGGGTCGACAGCGAGTAGGGTGAAGAGGGGTGTCGGCTGGAGGTTTTAGGTTTAAAGAGAAGAATACATAAGATTATATATATATATATATATATACAAGGTGTGGGTTTGACCTAGAACATGTTGACATTGGTCAATACTAGGAAAGCCTTGGCTTAATTTGGAGATACTCCAATGGGCTAGGTTCAGATGAAATTTCGAAAGTTGCATTGGTCTAAGGGTTTGGAGGCCATGGTTTTCAAGGATTGATGTTAAATTACACATCCCCAAATTATATGGATAATACAATGAAGAGGTAAAATGGGTTTATCATGCGCGTCGTGTCAAACGGGTGTATACTTAATGCTCTATAACAGTGCCAATAATTGTAATTTGCATGAAATAGGTTCATTGTTTGCTTAATTAAAATTAAATGCAAGAGGTGTATCACAATTAAATAGAAGTACTAAAGTCTGGATTTACGTGGGACACAAGCATTAATGAATGGTCTGGCGTGTCTATGACAAGGGTATGAATCGGATGGAAGACAAGGCTAGCGTAGCGTTCTAGTTATTGAATAATGATTAAGTGCAACAATCAATTAGAATCATAATTATTAGGATAAATAAATTATCATGAAATCATTTACTCATTAATTATGGAAAGACTAGAATACCCTTAATCCAAAAAGTGGGGGTGACAAGTCTACCCTCCTTAAAGAATTTCGTCCTCGAAATTTAAAATAACTATCACTAGCACAAGCAATTAATTAATGAATCATACCTCAAGTCTCGAAGAGATATGGATACCGCTCGCGCATTTCGTCTTCTCTCTCCCAAGTTGATTCTCCTGGAGAGTGATTTCTCCATGCAACACGAACCAAGAGAATAGTCTGGTTCCGCAATATCTTCTCTCTACGATCCAAGATCTCCACCGGTTGTTCAGGATAGCTGAGTGTCGGTCCAACTTTGACCTCCGAGTGATCTAATACGTGACTAGGATCTGCCACGTACCGTCTTAGCTGCGACACGTGGAACACGTTATGCACTCCATCTAGAGTAGGTGGCAAGTCCAGTCTATAGGCCACCACACCGACCCTTGCAAGAATACTGAAGGGCCCGATGTATCGTGAACTAAGCTTCCCTCCTCTGCCGAAACGAATCGTGCCCCGTGTCGGAGAAATCCGTAAGAACACCAAATCGCCAACCTAGAACAACGATCTTACACGCAATCTAAATAAAGCAATCAAAACAAACAAAACAGTCAAACAATACCTGAAACTCTAGGGGTCTACGGTGGCTGTCGGCCCAATGCCGCTGTCTGTCCTGCGCCACTCGCAGTCTGTCTCTGATAAGTTTCACTTTTTCTGCTGCATCCACGACCATTTCTGGTCCTAACAAGGCTCTTTCTCCAACATCATCCCAAGATAAAGGTGTACGACACCTTCGTCCATATAAAGCTTCGAATGGTGACATCTCAATGCTGGCCTGGTAGCTGTTGTTGTAAGCAAACTCTACCAAGTTTTGATGATCCTCCCAAGAACCTCCGAGATCCAAGACGCAAGTGCGTAACATGTCTTCAAGAGTCTGAATGGTCCTTTCAGACTGCCCGGCCGTTTGAGGGTGATATGCGGTACTAAACTTGAGCTGAGTGCCCAAGCTAGACTGTAGGCTCCTCTAAAAATGGGAAGTGAAATGACTATCTCGATCTGAGACAATACTCACAGGAACTCCATGTAATCTGACAATCTGCTGTACGTACATCTCTGCTAGCTTCTCCGTCGAAATACCCACTTTAAAAGGTAAGAAGTGGGCTGATTTGGTCAACCTATCCACGATGACCCAAATTGCGTCCTTTTTTCCTAGAGAACGAGGAAGTCCAGAAACGAAGTCCATGGTCACGTGCTCCCACTTTCATTCTGGAATGGGTAAAGGTTGAAGCAATCCTCCTGGCCTCTGTCGATCTGCTTCCACCTGTTGGCACACTAAACATCGGGATACGAAGCGTGCTACTTCGCGCTTCATACCATACCACCATACATGCCTCCTCAAATCTTGATACATCTTGTTGGCTCCGGGATGCATCGAGTATTGAGAGCGGTGTACCTCCTGTAAAACTTCTTCGCGCAGCTCTCCACTTGGTACACACATCCTCGTGCCATGTCGTAAGGATCCATCATCCGCGATAGTAAAATCGTCTATCAATCCTGCCTGAACTTGTGCTCTAATATTCCTTAGAGTCTCATCATCATACTGCGCAGCTCTAATTCTGTCCATTAGTTCTGATTGAATCTGCAGTCCCCACATCTGAATCTCAGCTCCTGGAACTAATACCTCAATTTCCAAGCTCTCAAGATCAGCTAATAAGTGTCTATCCGAAGTCAAACACATAGCCATTGGGTACCTGCTCAAGGCATCCGCGACTACGTTGGCTTTCCCTGGATGATACTGTAATGAGATATCAAAGTCTTTCATCAATTCTAACCACCTTCTCTGTCTCATATTCAGTTCTTTCTGTGTAAACACGTACTTTAAGCTTTTGTGGTCTGTGAAGATCTCCACACGCTCTCCGTACAGATAGTGCTTCCACAGCTTTAGGGCAAAGATAACTGCTGCTAACTCTAGATCGTGAGTGGGATAGTTCTTTTCATGAGGGCGTAATTGTCTTGAAGCATAGGCAATTACTTTCCCGTGTTGTTGAAGAACGCACCCCAACCCTTTTCCTGAAGCATCACTATAGATAGTGAATCCACCTGTCCCTGATGGCAACGTCAAAACTGGCGATGTCGTCAATCTCCTCTTCAGCTCATCGAATACGGCTTGACATTCTTCGGTCCAGGCAAATTCTACATCCTTCTTGGTCAGCCTAGTCATTGGCTCTACAATCTTGGAGAAGTCTTGTACAAATCTTCTGTAGTATCCTGCTAGTCCGAGAAAGCTCCTGATTTCAGCTACCGTACTGGGGGTAGTCCATGACTTCACTGCCTCTATCTTCTTTGGGTTAACTGAAATTCCATCACCCGTCACCATGTGTCCAAGAAATTCAACCTTGTCAAGGAAGAACTCACACTTTGAAAGCTTCCCGTACAATCTTTCTCTCCTGAGTGTTTCTAAGACTACTCTCAGGTGCTCTTCATGCTCTTCTGGGATTTTTGAATATACTAGAATGTCGTCAATAAACACCACTACGAACTTGTCAAGGTATTGGTGGAACACCTTGTTCATCAAGTTCATAAATACTGCTGGTGCATTGGTTAAACCAAACGGCATTACTGTAAATTCAAACTGGCCATATCTGGTTCGAAAGGCGGTCTTCGGTATGTCTTCTTTCTTCACTTTCACCTGGTGATAGCCTGACCTCAAGTCTATTTTTGAAAACACCTTTGCTCCGCTCAATTGATCAAAAAGATCATCTATCCTTGGCAGCGGGTATTTATTTTTGATAGTGAGGTTATTCAAAGCTCTATAATCGATACACATACGTACCGTGCCATCCTTCTTTGGTACAAATAATACCGGTGCTCCCCATGGCGATGAACTGGATCTAATAAAACTTTTGTCTTGTAGCTCCTCAACTTGTTTCTTCAGTTCTACCAACTCATTGTTGTTAACTCTATAGACATGTTGTGAAATAGGCTCCGCTCCTGGTATCAAGTCTATAGAGAACTCAACGTCTCTGTCTGGTGGCAAACCTGGCAACTCCTCTGGAAATACATCTAGGAACTCCGCTATAAGGGGATGCGGTGACTCTTCTTCTTCCGTCCTGGCTCCGCAAAAGTGCCTCTGCTCCGCTCCTCTGCTCCTCTGGCAATCTCAAACTCTGGCTCTCCTGGTGGTCGAAATACTACTCTCCCTCCGCGACAATCTATGGAAGCATAGTGTTTACTCAGCCAGTCCATTCCGAGTACAATATCGTATTCCGGAAGTGGCATAACGAGTAAACTCACGCTCAACTCTCGGCCTTCCAATGACACTCTCCGATCCTTGCAACAATCACGGACTAGGATAATACCTCCTCCTATCGTGATCTTGCAAGTCCTATCTAATGGTTTTATTTCTAAATGATGCTTAAGGGCATAAGATACAGATACGAAACTATGGGAAGCGCCAGAATCAAATAGTGCAAGTGCTGGAATAGAATCGAGTAAAACTGAACCTGAAATCACGTCTCCAGCTGGCTCGGCTTCCTCAGTGGTCATGGAGTAAGCTCGCCCTTGTGGTGCTCCTCTCTGTTGCTGCTGCTGCTGCGCAAACCTCTCCTGCTGTGTTGGAAGTGGAGGTCCCCTCTGCTGACCTCCTAGTACAATAGGTGCTCTGGCTGGTCCTCTCTGAGCAGCTCCTCCTCCTTGGCGATTCTGAATAGTCGGGCAGTCCCTCAGCTGATGTGCTGCTGATCCATATGATAAGCAAGTGCCCAACCTTTTTTAGCAGATGTCTCTTGTATGTCCCATCTTCCCATAATACGAACATGGGGTAGCGAGTTGATTATGCCTCTGTGGTTGCTGTTGTTGAGCATATCCTCGAACGAGTGCCTGTTGCTGGTGTTGCTGCTGGTGTTGTTGCTGGTGTGGCCTATGTTGTTGTTGAAAGTGTGGGCGCTTGGCTGGTCCTGTGTTACCTCCTGTTGCTCCGGATGTATCGCATCCTCTCTTGGGCCTGAGGTCCAAGTCGTCTTCGGCAATCTGGGCATCCATCAGAATACCCTCAAATGTAGCAGTGCGTTGTCCCAAAGTACGAGACTTGATCTCCCTGTTTAATCCCTTCCTGAATTTCTGAGCTCTGTCTCCTGGGTCTCGAATCATTGATGGTGCAAATCGACTCAATCGATAAAACTCTGCAGCATATTCGTCGACTGACATACCTCCTTGGACTAAGTCATGGAACTGACTTTCTAATGCTCCCAAGGCTACGTCAGGAAAGAATTTCTCTTTGAAGAGTTCTTTAAAGTTCTCCCAAGTAAGTCCTTCAGCGGCGAGTCTCGGCTCTGTACGATACCACGTCAGTGCGATATCAAACATCTGACTGCCAGCGGCCTCTATCTGAAGAATCTCCGGAATCTGTGATAAACGCAAATTCCTTTCTATGTCTTCTAACCATTCGTCAGCATATAGTATTCCTTCTGTGCCTTTGAACTCTCGAGGCATCATCCTCTTAAAGTCCACTATGGTACCGGGCCTCTGTTGTTGTTGACCTTGATGTTGCGGTTGTCATGCTACTCTCTCCACAGCCTGGAGAGTCATCTGATGAGCATTCTCCATGTTCTCTCTCATCAATTCGGTCTGCGCCTGGTGTGCTTCTGCTTGCATTCTCTGAGCCTCAGCTTGAACACGCTGAGCTTCTGCTGTTACTCTCTGGGCCTCTAGCATGCCCTGCATCAGTGCGAACATCTGTGCCCCGTCAGTGGGCACTCCTCCGGGAATCGGTGTCGGTGGTGGTAGGTTGTCTGTCATAGCTGGGGCAATCCTCTGTATAGGTGGAAGAGGAATCCTGTTAGTTGCAGACACTCCCACACGAACAGGAGATGTAGGAGAATACCCAGGTATCAGTTCATCAGGTTGAGAGGTGGCAGTCCTCTCTGAATTGGCTGCTCCCATTCTCATGGATCTAGTATTCGGCGACATCCTGAATACAGACCAAAGAATCAATTAAGGTGATAGATGTGATATTATCAAGGAAGACACTACAGTGCTAAAGGAAGCAATCCAT
Source organism: Iris macrosiphon (assembly GCA_036927795.1). Taxonomy (NCBI): domain Eukaryota; kingdom Viridiplantae; phylum Streptophyta; class Magnoliopsida; order Asparagales; family Iridaceae; genus Iris; species Iris macrosiphon. The sequence goes on from JAYESA010000007.1 coordinate 46,893,908, forward strand.
TAGAATAGCAATAAAAAGTTCGGAATTTCCTAGTGTGATTGAGCATACTCTCATCCTAAAATCCTTATTCCTATATCCTAGCACAGGCTCGCAGCAGTACAACTAAGTTGCCGCACTACCACGATATCGCATAACTTGCGAAACTAGACCTGCATGGGCCACCACTAAAAACGTGTCACGACCCGCACCCAGTACAGGGGCACGAGAGCGTGGGTACGTCCAGCCTACGCCGCAGTATCGGCGGTAGAACGCTGTCTGGTCACAATAATACTACTCACTAACACCTGTCAATGATATACATCTCCATATTCTCACGATATAACTCAATCACAACAACTCTAAGGCACGATAAAAGATAAAAGAAATAACATAGTTAAACACCATGTCTCAACATAAAGATAACTCACAGTCTAGCTGTCCAACACAAGTCTCCAATTAAACTTAACATAGTCTAAACATAAACTGAAATAACCTCCATAAGTCTCAAGTATAAATAAATACTGTCTAAATAGCTGTAGGCAAAGTCTTCCCTAGAAGCATAGTCTCTTCTAGGATCTCTGGAACATAGTCTGCATCTATAACTGGTCCGTAGTGTGTAGTACAGAAGTCCTCAAGGTTCTCTGGAAAAAATATCCAGTCAGGATTGAACGAAAATATACCTCTAACAGCAGTTCCACATATATTGACAAAAACTATAAAACAGTGTAAAGAAATACAGGACAGATATGAGATAACTGGCAATAAGAATACTGGAATAAAGAAATGCTGGAATAAGATACTGGAACATCATCATCAATAGCATCTGACAAGGAATAGAACTACAAGTGCACGCAAATACAAAGAACTGGTATGTAAGAATAACAACTAGAACATGTGGAAAATACAAGATCAGTCTATCAAGATACATGTCAAGAATCCTCTATCTAAGTGTGTGAAACATTAGTATATCATGTGATCGGCTTGGGTTATATGACTCATTACATGGATTAGCGATCATCCCCAACAGGTCAGGCTAACCGGAATGTAACAGTGATGAGGCATGTAAGGGTAAGGCTACACCGACGTGAGATGTGGGTGAGCTAATGCTGCATGTAAGGGTATGATCACATAACTACTAATACTTCCCCGTTTTCCCCAGCTAGCACGATGGATTCCAACCACGACTCCTCGTGACAGGTCTCAATGATGCTAACTCAGGTAAGCAATAGTGTCAGAGTCATGTACGCTATACAACAAGAATTATAGAGATAATAAACATAATAGAAACTGTCAGAGAATGTACTCGCCTGTGGTCCTTTGCTGGCAATACCAATGTCCGGGTTCCAAGGTACCGTCTGAGTGATCCCACAATCCTATAAACATATCATATAGTATAATACTTCATCAGACATTACTTCTAGCACACAATCAACATAATGATCTCAACAGTCTACTCTATAGGTCACAGGTGGGGGTAGCTACGGTTATTCGTAATTTGTTAAGGTCACCTCGTACACGAGTACATAATGCCTATTGTTATCTATTATATACATCACTGCTTAATTAATTATTATAACAGGAGTGTGAATCTTGTTCTTTAACAGGTTTATATTGTATATATTAATATACGTATGCTTTAGGTTAATTGAGCACAATACGGTATGTATATACATATACAGGGCATTTACATCTGTATATATGCGATGGTGATACACCATACATATATCTATATACCGAATACGTCTATCATATAACAATACGTATACCATTTACACACTGGATACTCTACGGTTAACATGTATGGATTACTACGAGGATTACGTATATACGGGCACGTTTTCAAGCATGCGAGGGTTCGAACCTGCGATCGTGAACGCGAAGGTTTCGGTGTTGATCGTAGTCGTCGTAAAGGAGGTGGTGTTCGTGGCTCTCGTCGATCAGTCCAGTCTGGTTCATGGAGGGTCGAGGAAAAGTGCAGCGTCTCCGGCGTGCTCCTGTGCAGTCGAATCCGTCGGCAGCGGTCAGTTGATCCGGTCGGCAGCAGTCAGTTGATCCAGTCGGCTTGGGTCGGTTGATCCGGTCGGCTTCAGTTGGTTGATCCGGTCGGCTTCAGTCGGTTGATCCGGTCGGCTTCAGTCGGTAGCGCTCGATCAGCGGCTTCGTGCAGCGTTCCAGTCGGCAGTCGGCGACGAGTTCACGGCCGGGTTTGGCGGTGAACAGTGAAGTCGGGAGGGGGGTCGACAGCGAGTAGGGTGAAGAGGGGTGTCGGCTGGAGGTTTTAGGTTTAAAGAGAAGAATACATAAGATGATATATATATATATATACAAGGTGTGGGTTTGACCTAGAACATGTTGACTTTGGTCAATACTAGGAAAGCCTTGGCTTAATTTGGAGATACTCCAATGGGCTAGGTTCAGATGAAATTTCGAAAGTTGCATTGGTCTAAGGGTTTGGAGGCCATGGTTTTCAAGGATTGATGTTAAATTACACATCCCCAAATTATATGGATAATACAATGAAGAGGTAAAATGGGTTTATCATGCACGTCGTGTCAAACGGGTGTATACTTAATGCTCTATAACAGTGCCAATAATTGTAATTTGCATGAAATAGGTTCATTGTTTGCTTAATTAAAATTAAATGCAAGAGGTGTATCACAATTAAATAGAAGTACTAAAGTCTGGATTTACGTGGGACACAAGCATTAATGAATGGTCTGGCGTGTCTATGACAAGGGTATGAATCGGATGGAAGACAAGGCTAGCGTAGCGTTCTAGTTATTGAATAATGATTAAGTGCAACAATCAATTAGAATCATAATTATTAGGATAAATAAATTATCATGAAATCATTTACTCATTAATTATGGAAAGACTAGAATACCCTTAATCCAAAAAGTGGGGGTGACACCTTCTCGCTTCTGTCCAGAATCTCTACCGGCTCCTCCTGGTATGACAAACTCGGCCCAACTGTGATCTCTGATTGGTCAAGTACATGACTCGGATCTGGCATGTACCTCCTTAGCTTAGATCATGGAAGACGTCATGAACTCCTTCTAGTGTCTGTGGCAAGGCTAATCTGTAAGCAACCTCTGCGATGTTCTCTAACACATCGAATGGTCCGATGTACCTCGGACTCTGCTTTCCTCTGCCACCAAACCTGATGGTTCCTCGGGTAGGTGAGATTTTCAGAAACACATAATCTCCAACCTGGAACTCTAGGGGTCGACGATGCGTGTCTGCCCAATGCTTCTGTATGTCCTGTGCTGCTCGCAGGTGCCCTTGGATCTTCTTCACCTTCTCCACTATACGAACAACCAACTCTGGTCCTAGAATCTGTCTCTCGCCCACATCGCTCCAATATACTGGGGAATGACATTTCCTGCCATACAACGCTTCATAGGGAGCCATCTGAATGCTCCCTTTAAAGCTATTGTTGTAGAAAAATTTGACCAAATATAAATGGTCCTCCCATGATCTACTGAAATCAAGCATGCACGCCCTCAACATGTCTTCCAGTATCTGAATGGTGCGCTCGGACTGGCCATATGTCTGCGGGTGATACGACGTGCTGAACTTTAGGCGGGTACCAAGACTCTCTTGCATACTCCGCCAAAAGTAAGATGTAAACCTCGTATCCCTGTCACACACTATACTGACTGGCACTCCATGCAGTCGCACGATCTCCCTCATATACATATCTGCTAAGACCTCCGTAGACTGCCCCACTCTGAAGGGTAAAAAGTGGGCAGACTTGGTGAGTCGATCTACGATCACCCATACCGTATTGCGACCACTAGGACTCCTCCAAAAGCCCGTAACGAAGTCCATAGTGATGTGCTCCCATTTTTACTCAGGTATCGGGGGTGGCTGAAGTAATCCTGCAGACCTCTGATGCTCAGCCTTAACCTGCTGATACACCAGGCACTTTGCCACAAAGCGGGCTATCTCCCTCTTCATTCCATGCCACCAATAGTACTGCCCCAAGTCTATGTACATCTTCGTGCCTCCTGGATGAATAGAGTATATTGAACTGTGCGCCTTCGACATCAACTCCTGACGAAGTTCTCCATTTAGAACATAGAGACGATCTCCAAATCTCAAAGTCCCGTCCTCGTGTATGCACAATTCTATCTGTATCCCGGCCTCTATCCTCTGTCGAAGCCTCTAGAATCTGGCATCTGTTGGCAACGCAGCCTTGATCCTCTCAACCAATATCGATTGCAACTGGAAACTCGACAACTGGCCATCTGCTCCGGGCATAATGACTTCTATACCCAACTGTTCTAGATCTCTCAACAGATGTTGCTGGGTAGTCAAAAAGAATGCCATGGGCCTCCTGCTCAATGCGTCAGCTACCACATTGGCCTTTCCCGGGTGGTACTGTAGCTCAATCTCAAAGTCTGTCATCACCTCGAGCCAACGTCTTTGTCTCTGGTTCAGGTCCTTCTGAGTATAGATGTACTTCAGGTTTTTGTGATCTGTGAATATCTCCACTCGTTCTCCGTATAGATAGTGCCTCCAAAGCTTCAAAGCAAAGATCACTGCGGCAAGCTCCAAGTTGTGAGTGGGATAGTTCTTCTCATGGGTCCTCAACTGCCTAGAAGCATAGGCCACAACCTTCCCATGCCGCATCAAGACGCATCCTAATCCTTTCCCGATGCATCGCTATAGATCACGAATCCTCCGGGTCCAAAAGGTATGATCAAGATAGGTGCCTTAGTCAGACGCTTCTTCAGCTCATCAAACGCCGTCTGACACTCCTCTGTCCAAGTAAACTCCTGCACCTTGTGGGTCAAGCGGGTCATCGGCTCTACGATCCTTGCAAAGTTCTCTAGAACCTCCGGTAATATCCGGCAAGTCCTAGGAAACTCCTCACCTCCGAGACGTTGGTAGGGGTCGGCCACGTCTCTACTGACAAAATCTTAGCCGGATCTACCGAAATTCTATCTCCTGAGATAACGTGTCCAAGAAAAGTGACACGATCTAGGAGAAACTCATACTTTCTTAGCTTTGCATAAAGCCTCTCACGCCTCAGCGTCTCTAACACTAGCCTCAAGTGTTCTCCGTGCTCCTCGTGGTTCTTTGAATACACCAAGATGTCGTTGATGAAGACTACCACGATCTGGTCTAGATACTGGTAGAAGAATCTGTTCATCAAGTTCATAAACACGATAGGTGCATTTGTCAGTCCAAAAGGCATCACCAAGAACTCGTAGTGACCATAACGAGTCCTGAATGTTGTCTTTGGAATGTCTTCTCTCCGCACCTTTACCTGATGATAACCCGATCTCAAGTCGATCTTAATAAACACCACTGCTCCTGTCAGCTGGTCGAACAGATCATCAATCCGCGGCAGGGGGTACTTGTTCTTGATAGTCAAAGCATTAAGGGCTCTATAATCAATGCACATACGAACTGTCCCATCTTTCTTTGGTACAAACAACACTGGTGCTCCCCAGGGTGATACACTAGGATAGACAAATCTCTTAATCTGCAACTCCTCTAACTGTAGCTTCAGCTCATCCAGTTCCTTCTTCGCCAACCGGTATACATTTGAAGATACCAGCGCTGCTCCGGGCACTAACTCAATAGTGAACTCCACCTCTCTATCAGGCGGTAGGCCTAGCAACTCCTTCGGGAAAATATCCTCGAACTCTGCAACAATCGATGGGGGTGCCATCTCCATAGCCATGGAAGCTCCAGCTGTCTGTCCTACTCCTCGCTTGATGGTGCCCCGTATGTACTCGAACTCCGGGTGATCTGGCGGTCTAAAAATGATGCTACCCCTCCGGCAATCCAGTAGGGCATTGTATTGGCTCAACCAGTCCATGCCTAACACAACGTCAAAGTTTGGCATTGGAAATACCAAAAATCACGCTCTCATCTCCCTACCACATACTACTACCCAGCACATTCTAATAGTGCTGGTAACCGGCACGATGCCTCCTCCGGTAAGAATCTCCAACTCTTAGGCAAGGAAGAAGTAGCTACTCTATGCATAGCTACGAAACTACTAGATATGAAAGATAGTGTAGCATCAGAATCAAACGATGCAGTCGCAGGCAATGATGCAACTAAAATGGTACCTGTGATAGCTTCCCCTTTTGGTTCCTCCTCAGTCGCTGCTAGTGCAAAGGCCTGTGCCTCTGCCCTCTGGCATGCTGTTTGGATCGATCAAACTGTGCCTCCTACGGGGCCAAGGGTTATCCCCTCTGAAGTCCTCCGGGTGCTGGTGGACGCTGGCCTCCTGTTGGGGATAGTATCCTCAGGACTGGTGCTGCTGGCCTCTGTCCGGTCTGTGGTGCTGCATCTCTGTGCTGTGGGCAGTCTCTAGCAAGGTATTGACTCACCTCATATATCATGCATAGTCCGAGCTTCTTCCGGCAATCTCTGATAATGTGTCCCTTCTGGCCACAATGGTGACAAGTCGGAAGCTCCTTGTGCTGGTATGGCACTGTCCTTTGCTGCGTCTACTCTCTCGGACGACGGATCTGTCCTTCTGCTCTGGGCTGGGCTCTGGATGGTATGGTCGTACTGGAATCCTCGCCTCTGAAAGAACCTCCTCATAAGAGATCCTCGTCTGTGTGGTGGTGTACCTCTACAGCTCGAAAGTAAGGCCGTGGTGGAATCACCTGGCATTCTTCAGGTCATTGGGTATCAAGGCGGCACCAAATCGGCTGAGTCAACTGAACTCTGTGTCGTATGCGTCTACGATCAAATTCCCTTGCTCCAGGTGCAGGAACTGGGAGTACAGGGCATTCCTGACCATAACCGAGAAATACTTCGCATTGAAGTACTCCAAGAACTGCTCCCATGACTGCGTCTTGCCGACACTGCACTCTATGGAATCCCACCAGTGATGGGCATTGCCCTTGAGTTGGGCCCTCACTGCTGTCATCCAAAGATCTGGATGTAGCTGCGAAGCCTCCAGTAGCATCTCCGTATTGGAGACCCAATCTGAGATCTCCACCGCAGTCTCGCTGCCCGCAAAGCTACCCGGGCCTATCTGGCGAAATCCTCGTATAATGCCAGCTGGCTGGACAAGTGTAGCTGTTGGTGCGGGTACTGGGGCATATGTCCTCTCCAGTACTGCCATCATGCTCTTTCTCAGAGTCTCGGTCTGATGCCACTGTGCCTGCATCATCGCTTGAAAGAACTGGAACATCTACGGCTGTCCCTCCGGATGTGGCATCTGGGGTGGAAAGGGTGGAGGTGGTGGCAGTGGGACCTCCGACCGCGTCATAGGCGTCTCCTCAGATGTCGGTCTCTCGGACTGCGGTATCGGCGTAGCCCTCGACGTCTGGCCCTCGAAGTGCTGCAGGACAGTCTGAGAAGTCTGGCCCTCCGGCTGCTGCATCCGGTCGTCAGGAGAAGTCTGGTGCCAATGTATCAGTGGGGCCTGGGGGATCACCAGGGCCTGTGGTGGAGGCTGCTCCCCGGGTGATCCCTGGGACGTCTCCTCTCTCGGTGCGGTGGAGGATGGCACTATGGCACCGTATGCCTCGCATCCACTACGCAAGTTTATCTTGCTGCAGGAGATAGAACTTTATTAAAAGAGTATGGAATCAAGCAAACAGGATGCAGATAATTTAAACAAAAATACGAAAGAGGTTCAAAGGCGTAATAAAGTGGATGAGATCTAGTAATTTCTATCCTATTGCAGGCTCGCTGGGCATGTTACCATACCACAAGCGATAAACAAGACCTGCATGGGCTACCACTAAAACCATGTCACGGCCCAGTCCCGAAATACACGGGACCAGGCCACGTGGCAATGGCCAGCTAATACGTCTCCGAGGGATTATCCAATTTAATGGACCCAATTAATCGTACTACGCTATCCTAAAAACTAACAAGTCTAATACTATCATACAACAGGCAGTGTCTAATCTCATCCACAATATAACAAGAAGTACTGAAGTAAATACTGGAAAATAAGTGCAGAGTCAGAAATATCATAGTACAGTCCAGATATGTCTGATAGGAACAAACCCACTACAAATGATAAAATAACAGTACTGCAAGACAGAATAAAGAGTACGACTAGAGCATCAGCTAACTAGATAAGGAATACTCCAGTCCTAGGCGGAAGGCCTACCAGCGATCAAGGGTACTCTGATGGAAGCACCTCTAGCTCCTCCTCGGATGCGAACCTCGTCTCCTGCCCGGGTCCGTACATGGTAGGATAATAGGCCTCATCCAAATCTAGAAGGGAACCAGGTCCTCAGAGGGACGTAACAAGATACAAAAAATACATGCCATATATAAATACTGAATAAAATAAAGGGTGTGCTAACCATCTAAGTGAATGCAATATGAGGATAACCTTGGTACGTATGGGTAGGTGTAGGCATAACGTCCACTCTCCGAAGAGCGTGGTATCTGTACATGTAACGTCCATCATTCCGAAGAATAAGGTATCTACAAATATATACGTCTGTATCACTCCAAAGAACGCAGTATCTGTATAAAGGAAGTCATTGGATTCGTGGTTCCTTTGGATTCTACGGAGTCCAATGTGTGTATCCTATACGCCTAACAGTTGTCCTCCCTGCCCAATGCGGATATACTAGTCGAATACACGACATGCATACCACGTAACTACATGCCTAGTCTCAACTAACTAGATAACCCTGATTATGTACTAAACCGTGATGCATGTCAGACGCACCAAAATCTAGTCGGGTACGCGGACTCGCATCCTAACATAAGTTTGTCATCGTGCTGCGTGTACAAGTGTCAGGGTCTAGGAAGATATCAGAATATCCTCGCAAAGGCAGGTGAGTCTGCTAGTGACTAAGTCAAGTATACTACTCATCGACGCATTCGTCGACTGCACCCGAGTCAATCTCAGACGCGCACAGTTATATGTATATTGCAACAAGATAGCATACAACAGTTTATGATTTAAATTAAACAATAAATCAAGCAAGGTATACTTGCCTGGGTCCTCAAGCTGCGAGTGCCAATAACCTGCTCCTGAAGTCTCGCTTGTACGGTCCAGCGACCCTATATATATAATATAATAATACGATCATCAGTCACTACAATAGTACGAACATGAAATACTATGTTGCAGTAACGAACTGACGCAGGGGTCACAACTTTCCATCTAGCTGGGTCGCATACGTACGTAGCTAAACATACACTTGTCGTATCCTCGATTTCCGTGTACACCAAACACAGGTCCTAACTAACATGCTATAAAAATATACTACAATTTAATTGACGTATTAAGCTATAACATATTAATGTACAAAACACAATGTCTAAACCTTGGTCAACATCATGCTCCTCGTTTAAAGTAGTCATAAATTATTTAAGAGGTAAATTATTAACATAAATACATATAATAACTTTAATATGTAATTTATTAACATAAATACATGTAGTAAACATTAATACTTAAATACGTATAATAATATTTAATTCTTAAAAATACACAATACATAAATACCTAAATACATAATACATTAATACATATATACATATATACATAAATATATATTATACATAATAAATTAGATATATAAATACAGTAATACATTAAATTTATAAATATATATATACATATATACCTAAATATACATATACATAATACATAAATACATTAAATAAACATTAATATGCATACACGACGAGGAATTTACCTAATCGACGATCGTGTCCGGGGGGGGTGTCCGCCGCACGTGGTGGCCGTCTCCGGCGAGGGGGGGCGGAGCTCCGGCGGCTTAGTGAAATAGTAGTAGCAACAGCTCTGGCAGCAGTTACAGCAGCTGCAGCGGCTCCGGCGGTGGCGGGTTAGTCGTGGGGGGCCGGTGGGGGTGGTGCGTGGGTCGTGGGGGAACCGGCGGTGGTGGTATACCGGTCGTGGGGGACCGGCAGTGGTCGGGGAGTCGGGTCGGGTGGTGTTGGTATGGAGATGGTGGTGTTGGTGATGGTGGGGTTGGTAATGGCGACGGTTATGGTGTAGAGATGGAGAGGACGGTGGTGGAGACGGTGAGGGTGGTGGTGGAGATGGTAGTTGTTGGCTGTGGGGGTGACTGGGGAAGTCAGGGGGGGAAGTCGGGCTGGTCGTGGTCGGGGAAGAAGAAGTCGTGGGGGAGTCTGCTGTGGTGGCTGCTGTTGGGGGTGCCGGCGGTGGTCGAGGGTAGGGATAGGCGGAGGGAGTGGTGTTGCTGGTGGTGGAAGGTCGGCGGGGGACTGGTGGTTGGAGGAAAGGGTAGCAGGGATGAGGTCGGGTCGGATGAGGGAGGTGGCAATATAGTTTTTCCTTAGGTTTTCTTTAGGTGTTGTTGGCTGGTGGTGTTGGTAGAGAGAGGGAGTGTGTAGTATATATAGGAGAGAAAGAGGGGGCTCTCCTTGGGATTAGGGCCGGCTGGGTATAATTTCCTATGGTTGAGGGAAGCCTCCTCATGATGAACATGTAGCTAGGATGATGGGAAGTTGAATTATAGGGTGGAGATGTGAGGATGGAAAGTTGTTGCAAGTACAACAAATAAGGGGGAAAGTGGGGTGGACCGGTCAAGGGGGGGTGTGTGTGTGTTCTTCATATTTTTGGGCCAATAAGAGGGGGACACCTCATTGCTTATTTATATAAAAGTCCCTTAACAATTTAGAAATTGCACAATAAATGAAATTTGGGATTGGATGAGGCAAAACACCATGTTTGGTGTTATGTAGTGGGCTAAAATGGTGTGTAGTATTTAGTATGATCCTTGAGGGTGTGAGTGTGGGTTTGGGTTAGAGTTAGGTCTAGTTTTTGGTGAAGTTGGGTCCTTACACTAATTTAATTAAAATAAGTGTAATTGGTGCTCTTTAATTAATTGAAAATATATGGGGTTAAAATTGGGTGGGACACAAGTATCATGGATATAGTAGACTTAGAATAGAATAATATCATAATTTGGGTTGGACAAAATGGGTTGATGTTGTGTCTCCAATTTCGATTAGAACGGACAAAGATGCAAAGTTGGATTTAATTGAATTTAAGAACGGACTGTAACGAATATTGTACGACTAAAATAAAGTACAAGATAGAGTATTTGTGATTTACACAAAGGTCAAAATAGTAGGCTGGAATGTCTAGGAAAAGTATATGGAATTTGTTTGAAGGTAATAGCTAGTGTAGTGCTCTAAATATCAAAGCAACGGTAAGGTGCACTAAGTGATATAAATATTGCACAAAAAATATAAAATATTGTAATCAAATTTTAATTGGCTCCAAATTAACCCTAGTCACTCTATATAAGCTAAGTAGACCTAAATTCGGTCGAGGGAGTTTACATGTTCATCCACAGAAAATCTAAGAGAAAGTTCTTGCTTTGCTCTAAGGACTTCGCCATCCTAGACAAAAGGAAGAAAGAGATCTGATCGAGGAGTCGTCGCCTTCGCTCAGGGAGATTGCTACGGGTTGGTGAGTGATTTTAATTGTAATATCTTTCTTTTCTTCTTGAGTATGGTGAGGGGGTTGAATCTATTAGGGCAAATGGTTCAACATTAATTTTGTCAATCTTGTAATTTTACTTGAGTTATAAAGGTTAAAATTTGTCCAGGTGATGTAGTCACAGCCATATACTTGTCTTTATTTATGCTTGATGTTCGTTAGACATGGGTTGGTTATCTCAGGTGGGTTGGCCTAAAGTTTTCGCTGAGGGCACTCTCAGATACGGTGTCGGAATGCTTGTAGGGCGTGTTCGATTCCCAACATCTGGTATCATAGCTACTGGTTTTGGTTCTGGCAACTATGTCTATGAAGCAGATGAACACTCGTATGATCATACTCACAGGGAAGAATTGGACGATTTGGAAGCCAAGGATGGAGGATCTACTCCAGTACAAGAACTTGCATGGTCCGTTGGAGGGCGACAATGCTAAACCATCGGACAAAGCTGCTGAAGAATAAAAATGAATAGATCGGAAGACCGTTGGATTCATCCGCTAATGGTTGTACGACTCGGTCGTATCATGCCACTCCATATAGGAGGAACCTTGTGGCATGTGTCATGGTGGCGATTGAGTCATAGATACGATGGCGTCGTATCATGCCACTCTATATAGGAGGATCATCACGTCATACTACAGAGACAGGTTTGGACATGTGAAGATGGGAAACAAGGGACATCTGCAGTTATAGGTATCAGTGATGTACACTTGACAACGGAGCTTGGTGAGAAGCTCGTTCTCAAGGATGTGCGACATGTACCGAGTTTATGCTATAACTTAGTTTTGGTAGGGAGGCTGGCGGATGATGGCTGTCGCAGTTTAAAGATTGGATGCTTACGAAGGGTTCCCAACAGTTGGCTCGAGAATATTTATGTTGTGGCATGTATAGGCTCAAGCCATTGAGTAGTACAGGCAGGCCACAGAGATCGGATGGAGTCTCGAGTGGTATTCGACAAGATTTGGATCATTGGGAACTTAATGGGGAGGGGCTTCGAGTCACTTTGAGGATTACGGAGGATTCGGTTAATCGAGACAAAGTGACGAATGGTGATGAGCCAAAGACTGAGGGTCAGTATGTCGGTCCCATGACAACTGGTCGGTCTCCAGGTGGGGGTTGCTTTACGGATTCGATTTTGGTGACGAATGGTTTGCCAAAGCTTCATGGAGTGACATTAGTTTCAGCAGTTCAAGGCCAGGGAGAAGATCAAGGTTTACAGCAAACTCAATATGAGGCGGGAGCATCACCATTCACACAATTCTGGGGGAGATATGGGTCATCGATGACATGCACAATGTATGATATTCTGTTTGAGGATGCATGTGTATGGTGGAGCTTCAAGTTCAGACACGAAGGTGGGCAGATTCAGGAGTTCGAATCTCGAAAGAATTGTACCGTCCGCTTGGTTGGGCCAGCCAAGGGTGAAGAAGCTCGTCGGAACGTTAACATATTTTGGTGGAAGACGAAAGTCGGGGACCGGCAGCCAAGACTCACGGTGAGGCTAATAGTTAGAGACTTTGGCCTCAGTCGTATCATTGATGTCGGTAGGATCCCAATGGTACAGAAGGTGCTACGAATGGCAGCTAGCGTCGACGTGACAGTCGAGGAGTTAGAGACGAAGTAAGATGCAAAGAAACTCTGGGGATCGAAGATTGGTGGCATGGGGGAGCAGGAACTCTATCGCGCGACGACAGGCATGGAGTCAAGTTGAGAAGCCATGGGGTCAACACCCTCTCATTAGACTAAAGGGGGAGATAGTTGGCATCCAGTATGGATTTGATAAATTTTGGAGCCAAATATAGTCAAAGATTTGATTTGATATAATTTAAAAATCTATATTAAATGAGGAGGGTAGAGGCCCAAAGAATAAATATGTAAACCCCCAGATTTTTTAAAAATAAATTTTTGAGAATTTTTTTGATTTTTAACTAATTAAAATCAATGTATTCTGGTATTAAATAATTTTTCTGATTTTATTAAATATTAAAATATTATAAAAATAATATTTTTGAGTGTAAAATAAAATATTAGACATAGAGTACTTTTTCTGAAATTTATTGGACCCCAGAACTATTTTTAAAGACCTAAAAATAATATTTTTATTAAACCCAAAACAAACCAACTGAACCGAACCGAACCGAACCCATAGAATAAATCGAATCCTGAACCGAACCCACCCTAACCAAATCAACCTTAATGGGTCAGGTCGGATCCGGACCCGAACCCAGAAACTGACCCGAACCCGCCTACCCGCCCGCTACAGTAAACAAATAACCCCCCTCGACTCTCAGCCTCCCCTCTCCGGCCGTTTCAACCGCCGCCGGTCGCGACCCCTTGCTTGCCACCCCTACCCCTTCGCTTCCCCGCTAACCATCGGCCTCCCTCCCCTATAAAACCTGCGACCGATGAACCCCCACCACTTCACCATCACCAACCACCACCACAGTCCTGGCCATCCACCGCCCCTCTCCGCCAACTCCGGCCACCCTGACGACTCCCCCTCCGACACAATAATCCGCCTCTACCTCGAGCTTCCCTTCACCGTGATCCCGTCGCAGACAAACCCCGGCCATCCCATATCCCATCACCATCATCCTTCTCAGCCACCGCCACCCGCCAAGTTCCCTCCGACGAGCTCCTCCGACCGCCACCAGCTCCGCCGAGCCTCGGCCGCTTCTCCCCGGAGATGCCAAGCCCCGATGACACAGCAGCAAGCTCCACCACCGCCGCGCCGCGCCACTCAGTACACGCAGAATAGTCGATTCTGACTCCTCGTTCTGGTGAGCATTTCTCTCTCCTTGCTGCCTCATTTTTTGTTCTGTCTGCTGTGACGTGTAGACTGCGTGACCCTCTCGATACTCTAACTTACAATCACTATCCCCATACAAATTAAGTTTGAACTATCATAATCAAGCCTACACAAGTAAATAATCAAATATAAAATTATACACTAAACATGGCATAAACCTTATTCCAAATTGCAGTACCCATCATACACACATTCACGCATCCCCTAAACAGTATACCATCCTAGCATTGTATGAAAATACTCTCTAGCATGGTGTTTCATGTATAACATCTCAATCTTGAGCAAAACCTTGGCATGGTACCCAAATAAATATAGAACATCACCCAAGTCTCAACTATGCGTATCTATACATAAAGCACCCTAAATATAACATATATATTCTGGAAATTAAATATAAATGGAGTTAATAAGAAGATTAACAAGTGTTCCATAGGTTTTTATGGGTTAAACTTATGAGAAATAATACTACCTAAAATTGATAAAATTGTGATATTTTTAGCGACTTCATAATAAAATGTCGCTAATATTAAAGACCTGAGTGACTCCAAAAATAAACGTCGCTATTCGTCGTTCTTGGCGACACATAGCGACGTTTAGCGACTGTACTTCAGGTTTTTAAAAGAATAGTCGCTATAAGCTTCTTTGAGGTCGCTAAACATCGTTGAGTTTTTTGATTTAGCATCGTTTAGTAATGTATTTAGCAACATTTTAAGCGACGTCTATAACGTCGCAAACTTTTGAATTAGTGACGTTTAGCGACGTCAATTTATGACGTCGCTATTTTTTTATTAGCGACGTCATAAATAGATGTCGCTAAACGTTACTAATTTTTTTAATATAGGGTTCAGAATTTTATTTTCCCCCATTCTGTCGAACTCATTCCCCAATTTTTTGAAACCTCCCCTCTTCCCCCATCTCCGGTAAAGTACCCCCCTCTTGCGTCCTCCACAGCCCCCCTACTCCGGCGTCCGCCCATCCCTACCCCCCACCGGCTCTCCCACAGCTCCCGTACTTCGGCTCCCCACCCCTCGAGTGCCCCCCTCCCACACGGCTCCTCCCTTCCGGCGTGGCTCCTTCCCTCCGACGACCTCGGGCTTCTCCTCCTCCTCCTCCTTTAGGTAAACCCTAACCCTATCTCTCTCTCTCACACAGATGCAGACACGATATGACACTGGCATAAACATGACACACATACACTGACACAGACACTGTCATAGACAGACCCTGAAACAGACACGACACACACACTAACACAGATACGACACACACATATACTGACACAGACATGACACACTGTCAAAAACATACACACTGAGATAGCCATGACACATACACACTGACACAGACACGACACGATATATATATCCATGTAATTAATCAAACCAACCAACTGGTCGATTCGGTTTTGAAACCAACTGACTTGGTTTGGTTTGGCTCGGTTCAGCTGATCGATTTTGATCACAGATAATTTTTTTTAAAAGTAGCCATTTGAATACTAAGATTCATGATAATATAATACATATTTAAAACTATTAGTAGTTAGTAAATTTTGCTTAAATGTGCAATCATCGAGGGTGCAAGGGTGGTAACAGAGACTTCAGTAGCTTTGGATTGGGTTTTTTTATTTACATATTTGTATATCAATTGTATCATAATGTAATTTTTTGGTAGTTCTATGAAGGGTCAAGCTTTCTTTCTCGTCATCTAGGACTAAAGCCATAAGAACTATAACATGCTCACAATAGAGAGTTGATAGGAGCCTATAGACTTTTGTTTGGCTTTGGGGGGTTTAGCTTGCCAACAGATTCTCATGTTGTAATTTCAAAGCCTGAGAAATTTTTACTGATTGTATATCACATAGTTTTGGTTAATGGTAGTAGTGCACCCTATTGTCTATTTTTCTCTTGCATATTATTAGTATATTCATTTTGGCATGTATATTATGTATCTTTCTACATCCCTTTGAGGAACTAGTTTTCTTTCAGGTTAGTTGACCAGATTCTGCATAGCTTGTTCTGCTGGATCATTGTTAGTATCTCTCCAGTTGTAGGTATCTTTTCATAGTAAATTTCATTTAATATTCTCTTTACTGTACACCTATGTTGTTTTTTTAGGTCTACTTGAACATATATGTTGTTGTGATGTAGACCGTGAACTATATTGTTCATTCTTTATTTTTATTTGTGATGTAGATTAATATATGTTAGTAATGATAAAAATATATAGAAAGTTAGAATACCCTATTCTAGACAGTGTTGCATGTGCGCGTGTTGCATGTGTATGATTTAAATCACTTAATTTTACTTAGCAATTTATATTAAAATATAAATTTATTCACAATTTTATTTTAGATAATTTATAAGTTTACAACAAAATTATTAATTTAAGATATATTTTATATGTAATTAAATTATGGAGGGGTTATTGAAAAGTTATATATAATTAAATTATGGAGGGACACGATACAGACATATATACTGAAATGATATATCACTGACACAATACGGGACATAACACAGACCCTAACCCTAACCCTAACCCTAACCCTATCTCTCTTCACTGACATGACACAAGACATGACACAGACCCTAACCCAAAGCTGAGACACGACACAGACTCTAACCCTATCTGAGTTAATTAGACGCAGTCTTGGGTATCAAGTGAGGTGTTGTACAGTTCATACTTGTGCACGGTGCAGTAAGGGTGTATGTTTGTGGATATCTCGGTGCTGCAGATACTAACCCTATCCTAATCCTAACTCGACAGATACACACATGCAGATACTAACACTAAACTAAACTCGAACACACGGACACACTAACACGCATACACTAACCCTAACACGGACACGAACACACACACACACACACACACACATGTTTGTATTATGCCATCTCATGATACATATGATGAAATTGTAGGACACATAAATATGAAAGGTTAGGACACGATATCGAGATAAGGTTGTAAGCATTTTCTCGAACACGGACACACGCATACATGTCAAGTGTGGATATCTAGGAGTGTATCAGTGAGTGTCAACTATGTATCATGGACCAAAAAAATTGGCATGTACTATAATTTAAACTTTTTATCAGAGCATGTACTGTATTTAAATGAAGAAGATAAATTTTTAGAAGAGGATTAAAAATATTAATATAAAATTCATTTAGACTTGTGACATATACTATAATTTAAACTATTTTCTTGAACGATGTCTATTCATCTTTGCATATCTGGAGTGAGTGTCATTTGGATAATATACACTACCAAATATTCACATGAGTATATACTTGAACGATGTCTATTCATCTTTGAAGAAGTATCTAGAAATGAATATGAATTACTATCTGCATCATCGTTCGTAGATGTACAACCATCATCCTAATAACATGCGTGGTGTGCGGGATAAATTTATTAAGGGTGTACAGCAGTTCTTGTAGTTCGCCAAGGCTTTCCCTCAGTACATGAACGGTACCAAAATTAAGTGTCCATATGTGAGATTTCGCAACTTGAAATATCATCCAGAAGTGAAAATCATATATCATTTGTACTCGAAGGGTTTCACGCCGAATTACTATCAGTGGACCGCGTACGGAGAACTTGTGTCTTTAGCATCGGAGTCGGAGCCTTATGTGGAGCAGTATATGGATGTCCATGACCACACTGCTTACGAAGACGGGTAGATGAACATGGTTTTTGATAAGGTGGGGCCTAGTTTCAATCCGGACAATCATGATGTAACTGAGGAGGCACCGAATGCCGATGCTACAATGTTCATGGAATTACTGGAGAATGCAAGGACTCTATTATATCCTGGTTGTGAGGATCATTCACCTTTAGAGGTGGTTACAAGATTGTTGAGCATCAAGTCCGATTTTAACATGTCGAAAGAATGTTATAACCAACTGATGGATTTGATTATAGAGATCTTGCCAGAGGGTGCAAAGTTGCCTAAAGACTTCTACCGATCTAAGAGGATGGTGAGATCACTCTGGATGGGATACGAGAATATCGATACATGTCGCAACGGGTGCATGTTGTACTACAAAGATGACAAGGATGAAGATGCATGCATATTATGTGAAGCTAATCGCTACAAGGCCACTGGTAGAGAAAAGTCTGTCGGTGCAAGGAAGCCTACCGATTCGATGCACTACTTGCCTTTGACGCCGCGGTTGCAGTGGTTATTTATGGTGAAGAAGACTGTAGAAAATATGAGTTAGCATAGGCAGAAACAGATTGAAGGAGTATTGGATCATCCATCCGATGGAGAAGCATGGAAGCACTTTGATCTAGAGTATCCAAATTTTGTTTCAGATTCGCGTAATGTCATATTGGGGCTCTCCTCCAACGGTTTTACCCCATTCGAACTTTTGGGCTCCCAGTATTCGTGTTGTCCTGTGATCGTTACTTCGTACAATCTACCACCTTGGATGTGCATGAAGACTCCGTATATGTTCCTAATAGTTATTATCCCAGGTCCGAACAATCTGAAGAGGAACATCGATGTGTATTTACAGCCTTTTATAGATGAGTTGAATCAGTTGTGGGAAATAGGTGCCAATACGTACGATGTTTCTAGAAAGCAAAATTTTTAGATGAGGGCAGCACTTATTTGGACCATCAACAACTTTTCGGCCTATGGAATATTATCGAGATAGAGCACTCATGGTCATCTCTCATGTCTTATTGCATGGACCGTACTAAGTCTTTCCGTTTGAAACAAGGAGGCAAACCGTGCTTCTTCGATTGTTATCTATAATTTTTGTTGAAGGATCATCCGTACCGGAGGAATATGAATGTTTTTCGTGCAGGCATTGTAGAGAAGGCCAATCCACCGCCAAGGTGGCCCGAATATAAGATATGGGAAGAGGTAGAAGATTTACCAAGTGCTATCGAAGAGCCTGCTAAGGGGTACTAGTCTGACGGATTTGGTCGCACCCATAACTGGACGAAGAGGAGTATATTCTAGGATCTTCCATATTGGAGCACCAATCTGATCAGATATAACATTGATATCATGCATATCGAGAAGAATGTGTTTGATAACATAATTAATACTGTAATTAAGGTAAAAGGGAAGACAAAAGACAATCTGTAGGCTAGGTTGGACTTAGAAGAAATATATAGACGTCATGCATTGCATTTGATAGATGGGGGGAATGGAAAGTTAAAGCAGCCTAAGTCAATTTTCTCACTTGAGAAAGAGGATAAAAGAAGACTTTGTAGGTGGATTCAGGGTCTAAAATTTCCAGACAGGTACGTGTCAAACTTGAGAAGATACGTCGACCTAAAGAAGAACAAACTGGCGGGTATGAAGAGCCACGATTGTCACGTATTCATGGAGAGGTTAATTCTGATTGTATTTCAGGAATTCTTATCGCAGGTTATTTGGGATTCATTGACCGAGATCAGCATATTCTTCAGAGATCTTTGCTCTACTATGTTGCTCATCAATCGTCTAGAAAAGCATGAGAAGGACATTGCGGTAACATTGTGCAAGATTGAGAAGGTGTTTCCTCCTGAATTCTTTGACTCCATGGAGCATTTGCCAATTTATATTTCCTGTGAGGCACATTTTGGTGGTCCTATCGGTTATCGATAGATGTACCCGTTCGAGCGGCATCTGAATCACCTAAAGATAAAGATAAAAAATAAGGCATGAGTTGAGGGCTCTATTTGTGAAGCTTATGTTCTCGAGGAGATAACAAAATTTTGCTCGACATATTTCAAATATCATATTGCAACTAATAGAACGAGAGATTCGAGAAATGATGACAGATATCAGGAATCTAATGATGCAATACTGAAAGTATTCAATACGTCTGGAAAGCCTTCGGGAAAAATAAAGAAGAGATATTTGAATGACGACGAGCTAAGGGATGTTCAGTTGTATATATTACTCAATTGCAATGAGATAAAGTGGAGAAGCTAGAGGGGTAAGTAATTAATACGTCTACATTTACGTCATCTCAATGTAGTAGTATAAGCTAATATTATGCTAATAATCAGCGGTTGCTTTGTTATTTTTCAGCATATATAATGATGAGTTGAGGTCGGTTAGACACTTCCTAATAGACGAATCAGTAGAACAAGAAATGAGACATTATTTTTCTTCTTGGTTGAGCGCATATGTCAGGATCTCGGTAATTACTTTTTTTGTATGGACTTGCACAATAAATAACTTACTATCGCTACTTTGGTATTTAGGTCGATCGTCTAAGAACACCCGAGACTGAATCTATTAGAACTCTAGCCAAAGGACCGATTACTGCCATTAAAATATGGCCAAGTTACTATGTGAATGGGTTTAGGTTCAAGTCAAAAAATGCTCCGATCAGAGATAGCTTTCTGGATCTTGATTACACGAAAAATAGTTGTTTGTGTATCAAATCTTCGAACTACAAAGATGTCGATCCCGGCTATGATTTCTTTGGAATCTTACGGGAGATTGTGGAGTTGATATATAATTATGTAACAGAAGTTGCTAAGATCATGCTATTCAAGTGTGAATGGTTCGATCCGATTCAAGATCAAGGTTGAAAAATTGATAAGCATGGTCTTGTGAATATAAACTACAAGCGTAGATATTAAGGCTATGAACCATTTGTCCTATCAAGTTAGGCTCAGCTCGTGTACTTCATAACTTATCCTAGACGGGGGACAGCGAGGCCAGATTGGTGGGCAGTATGCAAGACTAAAGTTAGAAATACCTTTGACGTTGATAAAATAACTTATCAGGAGGACGATCTACCTCTTGTAATAAATATTATAGATGTTGACTCAACGAAAGTTACTCATTACATGACTAATAATATAGAAGAGTTAGAATTATCCGAAGAGGAAGACGAAGATGAAGACGAAGTAGATGAAAGTAAAGATGAGGAGGAAGAAAAAAAGAAGGACGAGGAAGGCGAATAAGATAATTTTTTTGAAGATGATTGAAAATAAAATATTTTGCTTGTAGGATGTACTATATTTTGACTGTAGAATATACTATTTTGATGAAGACATGTATTATATTTTGACTGTAGAATGTACTATCCATTTATACTTGTGACACTACTAGTTATTTACTGTGCAATTCTATTAATGCTGTGAAATATGCATAATATTTTGACTGTCGAATGTACTATATAATTGTTTATTTGGTCTATCATCATATGTTGTTATTAGGTACGACAGGATGACGTAGAGCGTTTGACAGGTCCCGAGGTAGACGGAGTGCTCCTCTGGTGCTGCCTACTGTTTGTTCTGGATCCTCGGCACCAAGTACTCCAGTATATCGACCAGTCACATCTCCGACTGCGACGATGTTAAGTGGCAGCACTCCTGGGACGAGTAGTTCCAAGCCTGAGACTACTCCCATGTCCAACATTCCTCCTGCTGACGGAACCATGAAGACAAATGAGCATATGATGGAGGTTGAGCGGACGTTATCCCAGCATCAGCTAGATCCTCCATGTGCACCTCCGAACGAGACAAGGTCGGAGATTTGGGTCGATGGTACAAAGTAAGTCAATTAGTTGGTTTAGCATCATATATATCGTGTATTTCTTTATTCATCATATATTCGTTTTTTCGATAAAAATAATTATCTTTGTATAGATATCGTCCCTTGTCGGTATAGAGACGTCTGGGCCACTTTTTGAGGTACAACTATGGTGGCCCTTGGATCAACTACTCTGATGCTCCGGATGAGAGGAAGGCATTCTGGTTTGCGCACTTCAAGTTAAAATTATATTATATCAGTCATCTAATTTATGCATATTATATAACTTACTAAATTACTTCTTGTAGCAAACGAATTTCTAGCCACCGCACTGGACCGAGTTGATCGAGCAGATATTTCCTGCCGTTGCTGCCAAGCTGATCCGTGATGCTCTGGATGACCAGAAGGCTCGTGATCACGAAGAAAAATCGATCCAAGGTTGGATCACGCCTGAGCAGTGGACTGCGATGAGGGATAGATTCGACGATCCGAGGTACAAGAAAAGGTCTGAGAAGGCCAAGGCATCTAGGCAGAAGGCAGTAAAGTGGTGTGGTGGCTCGATTCCGATGACAGAATATTTTCGTCGTTTGGTATGTTTTTATTTTACATATATTATTTTAATGTAAGTACGATAAAATGGTAGTAGGATAAAATATTTAATTTTAGTACTAAATAATATATTTTTAACAGGTACAGAGGGGTGAGGATGCCAACATAGTGACCGTCTTCCTGGCTACCCATCGAAAAGGCAAAAATTTCATTGATGAGAGGGCCTCGCAGACCTATGTAAGTATTACTTTACTTTGTATTAATTTTAATATAACTTAGAAATATGCAAATAAATATCCATGTAGGTAGAAATAAGTACCTTAGTCACATTAGCAATTATCGAGTATCAGAACTTTTCTAAGCCGAGTATCTTAGGCTGTGTGAGAGGGCAACTACTAGTGCACCTACAGCGGGAGAGACTGGTACTTCCTCGCAGCCCTCTCTAGCTTCGTCGACGGACGAGCTGTGGGTGACCACCGCTGGTGGTCTCCAGAGGGGTACGTACTACGATACGGGATCCTATGGCGCCATTGTTATGACACAGTCATCTAGGGCCTCCACGGCAAGTGCGCATTCCCTACAGCCCTCGCAGGCGTCGGCCCAAGTCCAGGAGACCGTTGACCGTCAGATTGTGTCTCTCCGTGATGAGTTGTTGTGAAGGATGGAGGAGCAGCCCCTGTCCCAGCCGCAGACGGACGATGTGACGCTCATCACACGATTTGATACACTCAAGCGCAGCATCATGAAGCTCAGGGATATGATAGCTGATCTTAGAACGTCGACAGAGTACAGCGTAACGGAGCTGTAGGCATCACAGCTGTCCATGGGCGAGAGGCTGACGATGATGCAGGATTCAATGGTTCATTGAAGTACGAGATTTTTATCTACTATGGATTCATACAACCATCGACTAGCAGAGTTGGAGCAGATACGTCCTTCTGGTGTACCTTCATCGACACAGACTCCACCGACGTCACTGCCTTCTCCATCGACATCGATATCAATTTTACGGGAGCAGTATGATTTGTTCTTATCCCTGATGCGCGCCGGTGGTCATCCTCCTACAGATCTCCAGTAGTCCTAGTTAGGATAGTTTACTGATTGTTTGTATTTTGACCTATGATATTTGGTTATTTATGAATATTCTTTATTTTTGAGGCATTCAGACTTTATTTCTTGCACTCAGTTGTGTGGATATTTATTGTATTCTTTACAATGAGATTTTCTCCTGACTCGGTTTGTAATCCTAATATTTTATTTTCTTCAAATTTTACTATATTATTCATATTAAATGTATGTTAATTTACCGGTGTTGAGTGTTCAACCGAAGGGGTCAACGAACCCAGAAAATTCAACGGAGGGTTGTTTCGGGTCTATTTATATAAATTATGAATTCATAAACTGCAGGAAGATTGGTTTGGAAACAATTTAATTTTTTTCACTGAAACTTTAGCGACATTCTTAGCGACGTTTATATACGTCGCTAAATATGTCGCTAAGTACGTCGCTAATTGTCGCTACTTATGTCGCTAAATACGTCACTGAATGTCGCTAAATACATCGCTGAATGTGGCTAAACTGCTGACATGGCAGTATTTGCCAGGTCAATATAACGTCGCTACATTTGTTGCAAAACATCGCTAAATAAAAATAAATAGCGACATATAGCGACACACATCACATTGCTAATTTAGCAATATTGCGTCGCTAAACGTCGCTAATATAGCGACGCATATACATCGCTAGAAAACGTCGCTATAACGACGTTTTGCGACATTTTTTCGATTAGTGACTGGCTTAAAGGCGACTTCTTTAAAACATTGCTAATTACATCGCTAAATATTTTTAGCAACATTTTTATGCCATTTAACGACGTTTCTAGATGTCGTTAATTTGACTTATTCTGGTAGTATAATTATACATTCATAGTTTAACCATTAATTAAATAAGAAGATGTAGATGAAATATAAATATTGATGAAGATTAAAATGAAGATGTAGGGGAGATAATGTTGAGCAAGGTGAAGAAGGAGATGAAGATGAATAAGGAGGTGAAGAGGAGGGAATTTACCTATGGCTTGAGATCGGATGGAGGGGAGAAGAGCTCAGGTGGAGAGGGGTGGCCGAAGGTGGTGCTCAGGTGGGGGAGCTCGGCTTGTGCAGGTAGACGGAGGAGAATAGAAGCAGCAAAGTGAGTAGCAGCAACAACAGCAACAAGACCAGTTAGATGCAGCAGCAGCAGGTAATAGGAGAAAGATCAGCAGCTAAGGAAAGAAAGGTGAGGAGATGATGGTGATGGTGGTAGCTATCATTAGTGGTGGTGAAGGTGGTGGTTATCGTTGTGAGGGTGGTGGAGGTCGGGTATTGTGGTGGTGGTGGGAGACGATAGTGTGAAGAAGAGAAGGATGAGTAATGAAGAAGTGAAGAAGAAGAAGAAGAAGAAGAAGAAGAAGAAGAAGAAGAGAATGGAGGAGGCTATCATTGGTGGTGGTGATGGTGGTGGTCCTAGAGATGATGGTTGTAGTAGCTATCGTTGGTGGTGGTGGTGGCTGTAATAAAGAAGGGTGGAGGTGAAGGAGAGGATGGTGATGGTGGTGTCTAAGTTTTGGAGTTATAGGAAAGAGAGAAGAATGCAATAAATGAAGGAGGGAGAGAAAGTAGTATATAATAAAGAGAGAGAAAGAGAGGGGGCTTGGGGATTAGGGCCGGCTAGGTATCCTAGGAATATGTGTGGTGTTGTCATAAAGGAATGGATGGAGGTGATGGGTTAGAGTTTGAATGGAGGGTTTAGATTTAGTCTAGGTTAAAAAGTATCATGCAAAAGGGGAGGAAGACGAGCATATGACCGGTCATGGCCCTCCAAAATGGGTATTCTCCATTTGTTTCAACCAATTGGAGGTGGACACCTAGTTATTACATTTGCATTTAGGTCCCTAAATATTTGGGTGTTTATAAATAAGGGAAATTATGGATTTGATGAGGCTAGAAGCTATATTTGGTGTGTTGTAGTGGAAAAAATTGGTGTGTATTATTTTGTATGAGTCATGAGGTTGTAAGTGTGGGTTTGGGTTGGTGTTTTGTCTAGTTTTGGGCTAAGTTGAGTCGGTTGTCTCAAATAAATAAAAATTATGTCCTAAGTATTCTTTAATAAATTGGACGTACATGGAGTCTCAATTGGGGGTGACACAAGTATCATGGATGTAGTAGACTCAGAATAAATTATTGTCATATATTGGGTTGCAAGAAATGTGTCGATGTTGTGTCTTCAATTTCGATTGGAACGGACATAGGTGCAAAGTTTAGGTTTAAAATTAGATAATGTTTGACGAATATTATACGATTAAAATGAAGCACAAGAGAGGGCATTTATGATTGACACAAAGGTCATGATGGAAGACTGGCACATTTAGGTCAAGGGTATAAAATTTGTTTGAAGGCAAAAGCTAGAGTAGTGCTCCAAATATTGAAGCAATTGTAAGGTGCACCAAGTAAATTAAATTAAACTAGAAGAATTATAATTCCATTAACTAATTCAAAATAACCCAAAATAAATCATAATCCTATATTTGGGTCAGGGGGTTTATAAGTCTCCATCGGCCTCTAGATAGTCCACCCCTAGATATTTTGCCAGTTGGAGCCCAATAATGAGAATGTTATATTCCGTTACATTGTTGGAACAGAACTCCATGAGTGAATAAGCGCGGTGGATAACAAGCTTATCGGGAGAAATCAACACTACCCCCACTCCATCAAAAATATCCCCTTGGGCCCTGTTCGTAAAGCATTATAAAAGAACGTTCACCAAAAGGACTCTCCTGTAGTCGTGTTTGATTCTAACACTTCGTCTGGGATCTCATCGTAAAGCTTTGATATTTTTAGCACCGGATGAGCTACCAGGAAATCGGCTAGTGCATGACCTTTGACTGAATTTTGCGGGATAAATACCATGTCATATGGTGACAACAACATTGCCCATATGGCTAGGCAAGAGTTCAGCGCCCCTGAATTATTCAAAAGCACCCTAGGGGATTGACGCGAGAGATGACATGAATTCTCTACCCGATCACATAATGGCAAATTTTTTGAATGGCACAGATCAAAGTGTCTCCTTCTTAACTAGGTTATACCTGTACTCGACGCCAGCAATCATTCTACTAAGGTAGTAGATAGCCTGCTCATGGCCTGCATCACTCTTCTAAGATAACAGAGCACCAAGATAATAATCCATTGCACGGACGTAGAGCAAGAAAGCTTTTCCCACGATTATAGCCACCAACACTGCGGGATTCATGAGATACTTCTTGATGTCTTCGAAAGCTCGCTGGCATTCCTCCGTCCAAACAAAGGGTACTACTTTTTGCATGAGCTGGTTGAATGGCTGGCAGCGCCTAAAGAGGTTTGATATGAACTTCTGATGTACACCAATCTCCCTTGAAGACCGCAAAATTCTTTGAGATTCTTCAGTGGATGCATATCAAGGATCTCTTTGGTCTTCTCAGGGTCTATATGGATATCCTTCGAGGTTATAATAAAAACCAAGAACTTGCCACTAGAGACTCCTAGAAAGGACTTAGTCGGATTCATCTTAAGCTAGTGGGCTCGTATCAGATCGAATACCAACTTTCGATCATGGAGATAATTGTCCTAAATATGGCTATTGACGACGATGTCATCAACATAACACTCCACTGTCTTACGCAGATGCTCATGAAAGATGGTGCTCATAGCTCGCTGGTATGTCACACCTGCAAGTTTTAGACCAAAGGGCATGACCATGTAGCAGTATACCCCCAATGGTGTTCGGAATAACGTATGCTTCTCATCATCCAAAAATATTTTAATCTGGTTGTAGCCTGAGAACACATCCATAAAGGACATACGCTCAAAGCCATAGGTATTTTCAATCATAACATCCGTTATTGCAAGAGGAAACTCATCCTTTGGATAGGCCGCATTTAAATCACAAAAGTCTATGCAGACTCGAATTTTATCGTTCTTTTTTATGACAGAAATGATATTGGGTACCCAATCTGGATGCTGCTCTTCACAAATAAAGCCGCTTGATATCAGATTATTCACCTCAGTTTCAATGGCATCCATGACATCTGGACAAAATTCATGTTGTTGTTGCTTCACTGGCTTTGCATTCGGCAGAATATTGAGCTTGTGCACCACGATCTGAGGGTCTAAACTCGACATATCTTTATAGCTTCAAGCAAAGACATCGATATATTCCCTTACGAGATATACCAGGGATTCACGATCTTTACCAGACAGACTCTTAAAAATAAAGATGGGTTTGGGGGAGAATTCATTGCCCAGATTGACTTGTAATAATTCGCCTTCAGTGGGGGCTCCTGTTGTTTGAAATGCAGCTCCCACTAAAAATTTAGACGTTGGTCCTATGGTTCTACTTCAAAGAGCTCAGACGACTGATCGTCATCTTCCTCGGGGTGAGCTGACACCATATTGATGGACAGTGTTTGTCTGAGCATATCTTTGATGCTTATATCGGAGTCCTAAGTGGAGGATTCTAAAGAGTGAGAATGCAATTCGCCTTCCCCATCTGAACCTTCGAGAGTTGTCGGCGGTGACGTACCCCAAACCATGACCGGTCTGTTGTTAGTAGGTCTCAGGGTTACCTATGGGGGCGAAGTGGCATTGAGGTAGACTTCTTCATTTGCCATAATTTAAGCCTTTTCGTACTTTATGTCATATCCTATCTTTTGCATGATACACTAGGCTTTTAAGCTATAGTGGTATAGTTGTATTTTGCCATTGTCAGGTTTTAGTTCTTCTATTAGGAGGTCTCGGCAAAAATTGTCTATTGTATACTTTAGGAAGATTTATCCTAGAGAGTAGCTCCTTCCCGCGTTAAAGACGCTGATGGTTGTGTTGGTCTTTACCAATCGGTTCATCGAGATTCCCAAGGTCTGGAGCAGACTCTGCGGGATAATACTGAGAGACGACCCCGGGTTAATGTGCATCTGGTCTACCATGATGGCTCTGATATACCTTGTATAGTAAAGAGGACGATCATGCCTATTATTCTTCAGTAACATTCCCTGTTGTGAGAATGTGATGTTCAGGATTGTCTCCATCACATAGTTGCAGTAGGGATATGTAGCGAGATTCTTGGCTGGTGGGTTAACGTGGGCCAGGTAAGAGTCCGTATTTTGTAATGCCTCACTCAGAGCGTCACGAGTCTCTTTGGAGAGACGAAGGAGCTTGAAGAGTGACAACTTTCCTAAGTATTGGCAAGATGTGCCAATATGTCAAAGTTGTAGGGCTTGTCTAGCCCTGGCACTGTGTCCTTCCTCAGGGGTTTATCGAAGTAAACTTCTTTCTGCTTTTGTTTGTCCATCGCAGGAGGCTGGGCCGGACATGCTTCGGATTTCACTGGAGCAGTCGGTACGACGATTGGAGGTGCACTATCCTCAGGAACCAGATCATAGTCGCGCAAGTAGGTTTGACCCGACCTAGTGACTCCTTCCAAGGCTTCATCGGTTGAGGAAGAGACCTTCTGACAGGATTTAGGCTTCTTTCCTTTAGTCTTGGTAGTGGAAGGCGTTGCTTGCTGCGTCAAGTCTTGGACAATGTCTGGGTGAACCCACATAATTTTGCCTTACGATGTAGTAAGAGGTACTAGCCCGGCTGCTTGGTTACGAGCTGGAGGAAGGTTGACAACCTCCATCGTTGCCCTTACGATCGGGACAACACCATCTTAGGATTTCGTTGCTGGAAAGTCGCCAATTTGGAGGGATACCATGTTTGCAACGATCGTCTTATCCTCAAAGTCTAAGGTGAGGGCTTTAAAATTGATCAACAGCTGGATATATTATTTCAACACATAGTAGTCCCGTGTTGGATGGTGGACATATCGATAGTAGTAACAATACTTGGGGTCATCAACTTTATCTCCCTCTTTCATACGTCTGATGTCGGATAGTCGGATCTTGTTGCCCTGCATCACCACATTGAAAATCTCCATGACATTATCATCATCGAAATAGTATGTCTCCTTCGACTTTGGCGCTTTTGCCACTTCTGAGCAGGTGCAGACGAACTTTTGGATACATTAACGGTAAGGGCCTGCTTCCCTTTACCGTCTCGGCCATCATTGTTGTTGTTGTTGTTGTTGTTGTTGTTGTTGTTGTTGTTTTTATTATTATTGAAGTTTAAAGAACGCTTTCCCCTATCATCAGCGATAGAGATCTGTATTCTCAACGAACGGGCTTCCTTTAAGTTCTTTTCAGCGGTGTTGGCACTTATAATAAATGCCTTACATTCCATGAACGGACCAGGGCCGGTCCAAAATTTTACTACTGGTAGTAGGTTCTTCCTACAAGTGTCCATCAATACGGTTTTAGGAGTATTGGGGGGAAGCCTTAACGCAGCCTGTCGAAAGTATTATATGTAGTCACGTGTGGACTCCATCTCTCTTTAAGTGATATCCATCAGGGAGGACATAGTCATGTCTATTCCCCTGTCATAGAACCGGGAGAAGAAGAGGCTTCGAAAGTTGTTGAAGAACGAAATAGAGTTATCCGGGAGACTAAAGTACCACTCATAAGTGACACCGGTTAATGCCCCGACAAACATCTTGGTGAGAAAGACGTCTTCTCGGGATAAGTACCCTGTCATGGAGTCAAAGTAGTCCATGTACTGACGTGGCAACATCTTCCAATCAAATTGGATAAAAGACTATGGCTTGTACTTGGACAGATATACCACGTTATTCCACTCGGGAGGATAGGGTTGCCATATCCCAAGGTTCTGGAGTTTATCTTGGCGTTGTCCATGGCATCAAAGCGAGCACACAGTTCCTGGATGGACTCCAGAGCGTCATTTAACAGCGGACGGGAAGAAGACCCAAGTAAGGGAGAAACACCAAGAGATAGGGGAGCAAGGGCGGGTGCTATAAACCCCCATTCTTGTAAACCATATTAGTTATTATTTAAATTATTTATTAAGTATAATAATAAGGAAAAGAAAAGAAAAACAGAAATTCCTATTGGACCAAAACCGTAACCCATTAATCATCCCTGCGTAAAACTCGTTTAGCAAAAACCCTGCATAAACTCTTTTTCATAGGTAAAAACCCAATCCGCCTAAATTCCTTTCTCTACGCGCAAAACCACTTCCGCGCGTATTATACCAGCAGCAGTGTACCCAGCGTAAACTCTTTAGTTTTCTGTGCATAAAATCAAAATCATGCGTATAACTCTCCGCCGCTTTCTATTTTTCCTTTGACGCGTATAAGACTATCCTGCGTATACTTCCTTTCTCTGTGCGTAAATATCAATAGAAATAGCAAACAACCCAGCGTAAACCACTATAGCAACAACAGCAGTAACTAAACCACCGCTTATTTTACCCCTGCGTAAAATCCAAACACAAATCATTAGGAAAGAAATATCAGTAGCAGTAGCAAAACTCAACTTTACTTTGCTTTGTTCTTTTACACGTGTAAGTTTCTCATTCCACCACTCTTTAGGAAATATCCTCAGCCGCACACCTAAACCAATAAGAAGAAAACAACAGTAATAGTTTTCTTAACCATTAAGTAAATTCTACCGCCTCCTATTCCTATATATATAATTACAACTTCCAAACAATAACTCCTTCTTCTTATCAACTTAACACTATTGAACGTGCACTTTACAGGACTTTACTCGGCAAGTATACCTTGCCATTGTACTAATTATTTACATTCCAACTGAAGCATGCATATTTATTTCTGCTTATATAGATGTTTATTTATGTAGATTTTGGACCTATTTATGAGACTACCCAATATTATGGAGCATCATTAGGTTCATTAACCATGACACAGTAGATTTCACGAGTTGTGAGTCTCATATAGTTCACGGGCAACGTGACAAGGATGGCCTCCTGTACGCATGGCCGTGCGTTAGGAATAACTGCTGATAGAAACTTTATATACTAGTAGACCTGGCAGTTATTTAGGGTATTAGCATGTGGTGGAGGCAACATGCCTAGATCATTGGGACGGGGAGGACGACTCATAAGTGTACGGGACACCCACTTTCTTATGTAATTTTCACTCTTGTTTACAGTGCGCCCCTGGGTTGGGGGGCATATGTGGCATATACTAGCCATTTGTCACGATTGGTGAATTACGTCGGCATATGTCTAGCCTATACTATCTCTTACACTCAAAGTTGTCCTCAAACTGCATTCACTTAGATGGTTAGGCGATCCATTGAATGTTTATATTTTAGTACTCATTGGCATGCTTCTATGTATCTTGTTATGTCCCTCTGAGGACCTGGTCCCTTTCCAGATATGGACGAGCAGGAGTTTCCAAAGGAGTATGGACCTGGACCGGATGCTACTTACGAGACTGAGGAGATCTTACCCTCAGAGTATCTGTGATTAGGACTACTGTTCGTAGATTTTATTGCTACTCAGTATATTCATTTTGTAGTGGATTTGTTTCCACCTGACTATCAGACTCGATACTTACTTGGTTTTCCAGTTATACTTTCAGCTCTTTATTCCTTCTGAGTATTGGTGTTGTGGATGAGATATAGATTGTGTGTGACTTGTTATGACAGTATATTACCACTGATGGATTGCATATTCATTTACAGCGTACGTGTGTATATGGTTCTATATTTTGGAGTTCATATACATACGGCTGGGCGTGTTACGTATTCCTAGTCCTACGTATTTTGGGACTGGGGTGTGACATGTTTTTTGTGGTGGCCCATGCAGGTCACGAATATATTGTCTTGGTTATGAAACTGTGCCAAACAAGCCTGCATATAGGAAAAGATTTTAAGGATCTCATCCACACTTGACTAAAACCTCATTCATCTTTTCAACTATCCTATATTTTACTTTACGCCACAGATCCTTTACTCTTGTTAGCATATACCTTATGCTGCAGGAGATTACCTATTTTTGTACCATAGTTAGGTATACTTTACGTTGCAGTTATAATAAACTGTTTCCCACGATCCTTAGTCTTCCCAAATCTGCGTATGCCACTACATAGGTAAATACCCAGCGTAAACCTGATGATCCCTGAACCCAGCATAAGTAGTTTGATCAGGCGTAAATATAAGGATGATGATAAGCGTATTTGTTACTATCTTAGTCATTAAGAAACCAATCTTTTGCATTAAATACAGAGTTATGCTCCGAGCCCTGTGCAGCAACAGCCTTTGACATAGGCGTCTGATTTTGTCAATATCATTAGACGACAAACCCGGTTTCTATGCAAAAACATCATCACAGCCGTCCTCTCGATTATCGTGCAGTATTTTTTTTTCAGATGTCAGGATTCCTGACAAATTCATCCAAAGAAAACGAAAAGTTTCTTGTATGACTTTACGCTGCCAAGTATGCTATACTTAACGCAAAAAATTTTACAAACACAGAAGTTACGCTCAGATTTATGCGCAGAACTTTTACGCATAATCCACGCAGATTTTACGCATAGACCTTTATGCGAATAAATCTTCAACTATGTTTTACGCCGACGATTTGAAATCTTTACTTTATGCCAAACTTCCTTGGAGCCCTGCTCTACGCAGCTAGCTCTGAAGCTATGTTTTACGCGGACAACTCTCCAGCGTATTTCATACTTTTACATCCTATTTTATATTCGATTTTCATACTTTGCCTAAACGATTGTGTACATTAAACTGCAGAAAGATGGATATGCAGAAAGAATGTACTATCACTGATGGTGACACAACTCCTGGAGTCAATGGTCAGACTCAGGGAGGGACTTCAACGAACCCTAGACTTTCAGGACCAGATGGACAGATTCCTAATCCAGCTCCATCTGACTTTCCTGTTCCACCTAATAGGACCCTTCCAGTCTCATCAATACCGCAGGACGGCCAGGCCCAACTGTTCCAATTCTTCCAGATGATGATGCAGGAACAAAGGCAACAGGCAGCCGAGCAACGACAAGAATTTCTGGCGGCACTTGAAAGGATGGCTGCACAGGCTATTGTACCAGCTCAAGCACTAGCTCCAAAACCTCGAGCTAGACTTGGTTCAGTAAAGGACTTTGTACAAATGGGTCCAAGGCCGTACAAGGGTATTGAGAGTCCAGAAGAAACTATCAACTAGATCACTCACACTCGGAAGTTATTAGAATCATCACAGCTACCTACAGAGCTGTGGATGACGGGTGTGAGAACGCTTTTAGATAATAATGCGCATCACTGGTGGAAATCCATGGAGCGCCAGCTGGGTACATACCAGACATGGGAGCAATTCCTGGAATGCTTTGAAAGAAAGTACTTTCCGGACACTGTCAGAGATGCATTATACAATCAGTTTCTCCACCTAGAGCAGGGAAACCAAATAGTATACGAGTATGATGCTGAATTTAGCCGTCTTAGCAAATATACCGTTGCTTTGATACCAGATGACTTGGCCAAGGCTAAGAGATTTCATCGTGGACTGACTCAGGAGCTCCAACACTATACAAGCTCCCAGTCCCGAATTTCTTATGCTGAACTACTAACCGAAGCCAGATTGTAAGAAACTATCAGCAGAGGAAAGGGAGGACAATTAAGGACACAACAAGGACCAGCAAGGATACAACAGGGACCGGTCAGGACACAACAAGGAGGACCTATCAGACGTTCTTTAGCTCAGCAACAGCAGTACCAGCAAAGAGCAGGTCCATACCAGATCCCAGAGAAACCCCTCTGCCATCATTGTGGCAAACATGGACATATTAGAAGAGACTGTCGAGCTCGCCTAGGACAGTATATGAGATGTGGTTCTGGACAGCATATATTGAAAGACTGTCCTATGCAATAAGCATCAACACTTCCACCGCCAGCACTGAGACTAACACTTCCAGCACCAAGGCCAGTTCAACAGATGGCTAGACCAGGAGCACCTCGACCTCCAGCAGCAAGAGGATTTCAGCAAAGGCCACCGCTACCTACCCAGGAAGATCAGTACCTGAGGGCTAATCATGGACAGCCACAGAGGAATGGGCAAGCTTTTGCTATGGAAATAGATGACATAGATCAGGAGATGGATGTCATAGCAGGTATCACTCTTGTTTTTACTTTTCCTACTGTGACATTATTTGATACAGGAGCCACCCACTCATTCATATCATCTAGTTTTATTGCCAAACACAACATTACCACTACACCTTTACCTACTTGTGTTAGAATTCTTACCGGAGGAGGAGTAGTACCTATTAGTAGAATTTGTAGATCATGTCCTATAACGATACGTGGCAGAGAGATGAATGCCCGACTCCTAGTCCTTCCTATGCCAACTTTTGATATTATGCTTGGAATGGACTGGCTGAGCAAGTACCACACTTTCTTCGATTGCTTTAGAGGAAGCATACTTTTTAAAGTACTAGGCCAA
Organism: Iris macrosiphon; assembly: GCA_036927795.1. Taxonomy (NCBI): domain Eukaryota; kingdom Viridiplantae; phylum Streptophyta; class Magnoliopsida; order Asparagales; family Iridaceae; genus Iris; species Iris macrosiphon. Next base: position 46,928,569 of record JAYESA010000007.1, read on the forward strand.
CCTGAACTTAAGTTTACACGAGGATCCACAGAAATCCTTGATGGTATGCAGCTCACAATAGGCGATGTTGTCTATCATCCCATAATTTCAGAATTCCAAGACGTCTTTCCAGAAGAATTACTAGGACTACCCCCAGATAGAGACGTAGAATTCTCAATTGAATTAACCCCAGGAGTAGCACCTATAGCATCACATGTTTATAGACTGGCAAAGAAGGAGATGGATGAACTAAAGACACAATTGAAGGAACTAGAAGAGAAAGGTTTCATCCGACCAAGTGCATCACCCTGGGGAGCACCAGTGTTATTTGTACCAAAGAAGGATGGTACAGTGCGTATGTGAATCGATTATAGAGCCTTGAATGCAGTAACAGTAAAGAATAAATACCCACTGCCACGCATTGATGACCTATTTGATCAGCTTAGTGGAGCCAAGGTATTCTCAAAGATAGATTTGAGATCAGGATATCACCAGGTGAAGGTACGGAAGGAGGACATTCCTAAGACCGCACTCCGGACAAGATACGGGCACTACGAGTTCTTGGTCATGCCATTTGGATTGACCAATGCTCCAGCTATTTTTATGGACTTAATGCATAGAGTCTTCCACCAGTATTTGGACTAGTTCGTGGTCGTCTTCATAGATGATATACTTGTCTATTCAAAGAACCACGAAGAGCACGAGAAATACCTGCGGATTGTTCTAGAGACCTTGAGGATAGAGCAGTTATATGGGAAGCTCAGTAAATGTGAGTTCTTCTTGAATAAAGTCTCCTTTCTTGGACATGTTGTTACAGGAGATGGTATTTCTGTTAATCCAGGAAAGATCTCGGCAGTCGAGACATGGCCTGTTCCTACTTCAGCAGCAGAAGTAAGAAGTTTCCTTGGACTTGCGGGATATTACCGACGATTCGTGGAGAACTTCTCAAGGATAGCAACTCCTATGACTCGGTTGACTTACAAAGATCAAGAGTTCATATGGACTAATGAGTGTCAAGCCGCTTTCGAGAAATTGAAGAAGCGATTGACTACAACACCAGTACTAACTATTCCATCAGGATCAGGAGGATATGAGATCTACAGTAACGCATCAGGAAAAGGCTTGGGATGCGTATTGATGCAACATGGTAAGGTAATTGTATATACATCTAGGCAATTACAAGTACATGAGAAGAATTATCCAACTCATGACTTGGAACTTGCAGCAGTTGTATTTACTTTGAAGTTATGGAGACATTACTTATATGGAGAACGGGTGAAAATCTATACAGACCACAAAAGTCTCAAGTATGTCTTCACACAGAAGGAGTTAAATATGAGGCAACATCGATGGCTCGAATTAATGAAAGATTTTGAGATAGAGTTACATTATCACCCAGGCAAGGCTAATGTAGTAGCAGATGCATTAAGCCAAAAACCAGCAGCTTATTTCCTAACAACGCAGAGGGAATTGTTGGAAGACTTACAAGGTCTTGGCATTGAAATAAAATTTCCCGGAACAGACGGGACACTAGTCAACTTGCAAGTACAATCATCCCTAATAGAGAGAATCAATGCAGCATTACCTATAGACGCTAGATTCAAAAGATTAAAAGAAAGAACAGAGGCTGGAGAGCAGACAGGACTGCACATCCATGATGACGAGACATTACGATGTGGTAATCGTCTTTATGTTCCCAATGGAGAAATTCGACAGAAGCTGATGACAGAAGCTCATAGTTCGATATATTCTATTCATCCTGGAGGCACCAAGATGTATCGTGACTTACGACAGCATTTCTGATGGCATGGAATGAAAAGAGAGATAGCTCACTTTGTAGCTAAATGCTTGGTATGTCAACAAGTAAAGGCGGAGCATCAAAGAACGGCAGGGTTATTGCAACCACTTTCGATTCCAGAGTGGAAGTGGGAACACATCACTATGGACTTCGTCACGGGCTTTCCCAAGAGTCCAAGTGGTAAAGATGCAGTGTGGGTAATAGTAGACCAACTCACAAAGTTAGCCCATTTCTTGCCTTTCAGAGTTGGCCAATCTATAGAAGTTTTGGCTGACTTATATATGAGGCAGATCGTGAGATTGCATGGTGTACCAGTCAGCATCGTATCGGACAGGGATTCACGTTTTATATCACAATTTTGGAGAAGTATGCAAGAAAGTCTTGGAACTCGTCTGAAATTCAGTATATCTTATCACCCGCAAACAGATGAGCAGTCAGAACGTACTATTCAGACATTAGAAGATATATTAAGGGCTTGTATATTAGACTTTGGGGGATCATGGGAGGACCACCTACATCTCGTGGAGTTTTCTTACAACAATAGCTATCAGGCAAGCATCCAGATGGCTCCATTTGAAGTATTATATGGGAGGAAGTGTAGATCTCCTGTATGTTGGAGTGACGTGGGAGAACGTCAAATTTTGGGACCAGAGTTAGTGGTCAATACCGTTGAGACAGTCAAGAAAATACAAGGACACTTGCGAGCAGCGCAAGATAGGCAGAAGCAATGGGCAGATCTTCATCATCGTCCCTTAGAATTTAAAGAGGGCAATCATGTCTTCTTGAGGATATCACCTACTAGAGGCACCATTCGGTTCGGAGGGCGCGGCAAGTTGAGTCCAAGGTATATTGGACCATTTGATGTACTAGAAAGAGTGGGAGAAGTGGCATATCGACTTGCGCTACCACCTTCACTTGAGGGAGTACATGATGTATTCCATGTATCGCAGCTCAGACGATACGTGGCAGATAGCAGTCATATTCTTGACCATTCGGAGATCACCGTTGGGATAAGCTTAACATATCAAGAGCAACCCGTAGGAATCATTGATCGTCGAGAGAAGGTATTAAGAAACCAGTCTATTCCCTTAGTCCGTGTGGCATGGAAACATGGCTCGCTAGGAGAATCTACTTGGGAACGTGAAGATGACATACGCCAACGTTTTCCGAACCTATTCATAGACCAAGGTATGAATTACTTTGTTAATTTATATCTTCTACCAATCCTTGACTTTTATTGGCTTAGTTTTAATTTCGAGGATGAAATTTTTATAAGTTGGGTAGAATGTAAACCCCTATTCCTGCAAATCGTATTAGTTATTATTTAAATTATTTATTAAGTATAATAATAAGGAAAAGAAAAGAAAAACAGAAATTCCTATTGGACCAAAACCGTAACCCATTAATCATCCCTGCATAAAACTCGTTTAGCAAAACCCTGCAGAAACTCTTTTTCATACGTAAAAACACAATTCGTCTAAATTCCTTTCTCTACGCGCAAAACCACTTCCGCGCGTATTATACCAGCAGCAGTGTACCCAGCGTAAACTCTTTAGTTTTCTGTGCGTAAAACCAAAATCATGCGTATAACTCTCCGTCGCTTTCTATTTTTCCTCTAACGCGTATAAGACTATCCTGCATATACTTTCTTTCTCTGCGTGTAAATATCAATAGAAATAGCAAACTATCCAGCGTTAACCACTGCAGCAACAACAGCAGTAACTAAACTATCGCTTATTTTACCCCTGCGTAAAATCCAAATACAAATCATTAGGAAAGAAATATCAGTAGCAGAAGCAAAACTCAACTTTACTTTGCTTTGTTCTTTTACACGTGTAAGGTTTTCATTCCACCACTCTTTAGGAAATATCCTCAGCCGCACACCTAAACCAATAAGAAGAAAACAACAGCAATAGTTTTCTTAACCATTAAGTAAATTCCACCGCCTCCTATTCCTATATATATAATTACAACTTCCAAACAATAACTCCTTCTTCTTATCAACTTAACACTATTGAACGTGCACTTTACAGGACTTTACTCGAAAAGTATACCTTGCCATTGTACTAGTTATTTACATTCCAACTGAAGCATGCATATTTATTTCTGCTTATATAGATGTTTATTTATGTAGATTTTGGACCTATTTATGAGACCACCCAATATTATGGAGCATCATTAGGTTCATTAACCGTGACACAGTGGCTTTCATGAGTTGTGAGTCTCATATAGTTCACGGGCAGCTTGACAGGGATGGCCTCCTGTACGCATGGCCGTGCGTTAGGAATAACTGCTGATAGAAACTTTGTATACTAGTAGACCTGGCAGTTATTTAGGGTATTAGCATGTGGTGGAGGCAACATGCCTAGATCATTGGGACAGGAAGGACGACTCATAAGTGTACGGGACACCCACTTTCTTATGTAATTTTCACTCTTGTTTACAGTGCGCCCCTGGGTTGGGGGGCATATGTGGCATATACTAGCCAGTTGTCACGATTGATGAATTACGTCGGCATACGTCTAGCCTACACTATCTCTTACACTCAAAGTTGTCCTCAAACTGCATTCACTTAGATGGTTAGGAAACCCAATGAATATTTATATTTCAGTACTCATTGGCATGCTTCTATGTATCTTGTTATGTCCCTCTGAGGACCTGGTCCCTTTCCAGATATGGACGAGCAGGAGTTTCCACAGGAGTATGGACCTGGACCGGATGCTACTTACGAAACTGAGGAGATCTTAGAGTATCTGTGATTAGGACTACTGTTCGTAGATTTTATTGCTACTCAGTATATTCGTTTTGTAGTGGATTTGTTTCCACCTGACTATCAGAATCGATACTTACTTGGTTATCCAGTTATATTTTTAGCTCTTTATTCCTTCTGAGTATTGGTGTTGTGGATGAGATATAGATTGTGTGTGACTTGTTGTGACAGTATATTACCACTGATGGATTGCATATTCATTTACAGCGTACGTGTGTATATGGTTTCTATATTTTGGAGTTCATATACATACGGCTGGGCGTGTTACGTATTCCTAGTCCTACGTATTTTGGGACTGGGGCGTGACAGGTGCATTAGACTCTCCTTTGATCCATGGGTCTTGGCTGGCTTATACCGGAGTCCTGGGTGGTTGCGGGACCATGTTTGCCTTGATCTCCAGTATCGTCTAGGTTAAGGTCTGCATTGAGGTGCTCATCGTGTGCATCATCGCCTCCAGAGCATCGAGACGTTGGTGATTGCTTGTGCCCTCATTGTCTCCCCCTGCCATATATATACTGTCATCACATGGGAAGAGACGAATGGGAATATGGATCTTTCACTTTTTGCCTCTGACCCTAAGTCATGTTGTCTTCGAGAAAAGTTGGTAGTACTGCATCATCTTCAGACTCAGAGGGAATGCTACCCCCAGCGTTGGAAGCTTCTTCATTTTGACGAGGGTGACTACCCCAGAAATGTTAATGTTTGTCCCTTGAGAGTCACTGTCTCTTTGGAACGACAGGTTTTTGTAGAGTTCTGGAGGATTACTACCCCCTGCTTGCAGAGTCATCCCGGGTCTAGGGGAAGTACCACCCCCAGTTGATGACAATCTTGTCCTCAGGCAGGTACCCTGGAACACTCCTTCTATAGGTATAGCTGCTCGACCTCCTCAGGCTCGCCTTCTCGACACACTGGTATAGAGTGGAGGGTTAAAGGAACAGTGCTTTGGGCCTCCCTTTGTTGAGGGCGATCTCCAAGTGGAGCAGCATGAGGCGAAGGGCAACTCCACCTCCTCTTATATTTGCATTTATTTTTCGAGACGCTGTCAGACGGTTGAAATTGGTTGCAGTCGTTTGAATACCGACTGCCTGGCTGCAGACGCTACTATCTTGGTAAAGCAGCAGTTGATAACAATAATGGCATAGTAGTTCCCGGAGGGGATATTTCACGTACGATAGTTGTTTTTCTTACTTTGTGCTTGTGACTAATCACGTTGCGTAAATCAAACGAGGGAACATTCACCTTTGCACCCTCTTTATGCGAACGGGTAAACCGAGTGCATGGGTGTGCCGATAGGATTTTTGCTTCCTAACTCGGGTCTCGTACAAGAACTACCCCCAAGTCATTAATGGAATACTTTTGGAACTGACTTATTTCACACGCCTCAGCAAGCTGGGCGAATGGGTCAGTTCGGTACAACTTTTCGTCAGACGCGCGCATAACAGTTAATGGCGCATGATGACAGTCAGCCGTCTGAGCAGTTGCTTGAGCGTGGTTGGCTCGTACTGCCTTAGACTTTCTCGATCTAGCATGCACTGGAACATAGTACGAGGAGTCCAAGTTCTCTTCTTCCTTGGGTAGTTGGCATATAGAGTCGGCATCGCATAAAATTTTGTCAAAGACAGGCCCTTTATTCTTGTCTTTGATGCATGTTGCGGCCTTCCTGCTTCTGGAATTAGGTACGGCTTGGTTCTTCTTCTACACTCCTCGCTATGAGCGCATGGTCTGTGCATCCATCCCTTTCTCAGAGGGCCGTCGAGGTTAAGAAGGGGTTTCAGCCCTTAAGTTCCTGGCATCGTAGTATTTTCCTCTGCCAGAACCTAGGTACTGAGCACCCTTCATCTCAGAAATGGCCGCCGCATGAGTGGGAGCAGCCTGTATGGACGTGTCACTACCTCTTTCCGGGAGAGGGATATTTTTTGTCTTTTCCTATTATTGGTAATGTTGTAATATTGTTATTTCAAAAATTATTATATTGAATGGTATATCATAATTATTTATTTATGGTGCATGTTATATATTTATTTATTGTAGTATTTAAATATTGTTAGCATGTTACTTTATATTTTGGACTTGTATTAGTGGAAATAACTAGTTTAAAATTGACTCTTGGACCAACATTTAGTTTCGTTAGACTTGAGCCCAACCACAAGCCCAATTTATTAGGAGAATAATTTAATTAGTCAAACCATTAGGAGTAGAACCTTCCTCCTTAATCTTTTTCTTCATGACAAGCCCCAAAGGATATTTTAAATATTTTATATTTCTTGGACATGAAGAAAGGGGCCGGCCACTACATAAAGGGGTGGAGACTCTCTCTCCTCTCTTTTCTTCATTCTAAATTTAGATCTAAAAATTTATCTTTCCAAATTCCTTCATCCCTACACCAATCCCTACAAAATTTCTTCCCAAATTCTTCTCTATTCATCATTGGAGGCTATTAGAACAAGGAGAAAGTAAGGATCTACAAGGAGTAAGCAAGGATCTACAAGGAGTAAGCAAGGATCTACAAGGAGGAGAAAAAAGCACAAGTTGAAGGCTCTTGACACCCAATTTTGAGAATTGTATTGAGAATCCATCTTCCAATAGTTACAATTCAGTTTTTCCTCTTTAATTAGACTATAAATCTGTAATTTAATTATTAGGAACCCTCCCATGTACTAAGGCTACCCATAGGAAGTGGAATTAGGTTCATAGGAGGCCTATAGAGAAAGTTATGTGGTATTTTGTGTCAATTTTGGAAGAATTCTGAGATTGGCACATCTTGTATTTGTCAATAGCTCAATTAGACCAAATTGACATGTGTTTGGTTGTGTGTGACTAGTGTCGTGTCCACAATTAGATACGTATAGGCCGTATCCCGATAATTTGACGATACGGGTTGATTTGGGAGTTTTCTTCCGACACGGGGTTTTAAGCATGTCATATTTTGACACGGGCATGTAGTTGAGTAGCTAGCCCTTCGTGTTGTTCATAATTGTGATTCTAGACTTGCTCATATCCTTCGGGATACATTTAATTATATGGTGGAGATGTATCGCAAGCGTATCATAGAATTAGTGTGATACGGGTGCGATGTACTCCACGTGTTTGATACTTTCCATTTCAATTCAATTTACCATGGTTATAACTATTAGAGTATTATATTTATAGTTGTTATATATATATATATATATATATATATATATATATATATATATATATATGTGTGTGTGTGTGTGTGTGTGTGTGTGTGTGTGTGTGTGTGTGTTCTATTTTCTTTTGTGATATGTTGGTGGTCATTGGAGAGTAGGAGAGTTCATGTGCATCATTATTGTGGGTATGTGTAAGTATATATATATATATATATAAATGTGTATGTGTCTGTGTGTGTGTGTGTGTGTGTGTGTGTGTGTGTGTGTGTGTGTGTGTGTGTGCATGTGAGCTAGGGGGGGTCAATTAGCAGGTCGGATAAGCAGCAAGAAGTAGCAGCAGAAACAATAAGAAGCAGCAGCAGAAGCAGTAAGCAGCAGCAGCAGCAATAAGCAGCAGCAATGATAAGAAGAAGCAGCAGAAATAAGCAGCAGTAGCTTTAGTGTGTAGCACAAGCGCTTAGAGATTAAGTTCTAGATAAGCTAAGTTAGTTAATATTGTTAGTTAGTTAGTTATGTATATATGTTAGTTAGTATATATATATATATATATATATATATATATATATATATATATATATATATATATATATATATATATATATATATATATTAGCATTAGCATTGGTTAATATTATTTCATGTTTGCCTTGAGTTACACCAAGGTAATGAGAGTTGAGGTATCTTAGGTATGGGTATTGAATATCCGAAGGAGTATGTTAGTATGTTAGTTTAGTATAGTATTATTGTAACTTTAAATGCACGTTAGTCTATAGTAAGGTGTGTATGGCTAGTTATTGGATTACCTTGTGATACCAAGGTAATGTCAAGATATTGGTTTATACTCAAGGTATTGAGTTTGTATATCAAGATGGGTATATAGGTGGTGTGATACCGTATTTGACTCAAAGCCAAGGTATCCACTTAGCATTAGTTTAGCTAGGGATACTATATATTTTTATCTTTTATATATATTTTTGTATTTTTATATCTAATAAATTATGTATCTTATGATATGGTATTGTGTTGGTATCCTAGTATAGCTAGTATAGCCTAGATACATAGTGTATGGACCCAACATCCTAGAGATGGACTCATACCACCTAGAAATAGCTAGTTTGACTAGTTTGACCTAGAGTTGACCTAGTTTAACTGTTTTGACATAGAAATGGCTTTATGACCTAGAATTTGAATAGTTTAACTTATTTTCATTCCAAAACCTTATATTGAGGCAATATTCCATATATAGGTCTGTGTGATATCAGTTCGGATATTATTTTGCATCATTTGCTCTGGACCCTGGACCACAGGCGAGTACATTCTCTGATAGTTTCTATTATTCGATTACTACTATAATTCAAGTATTTAGAAATGTTACTTATAATTCTTTGACACATTGGTACACGGATTGGTATTTTTATTGGATCGTCAGTCATGAGATGTTATCTTGATTATCGAGATGGTATCGAATACTGTTCCTTGTTGGTATTGGATAACATTAGATATTATAGATTAAATATTGGATACATTGGCTAGTAACATGTCATGATTCGATCCATCGTATCAGTTGGGGCGGGGGAAATACTAATTAAATGTGTGATCAAGAACTATCGGCTAGTAGTGTAATCATTGGCTACTAACTAATCATACACTTCACGTATGGTTGAGTTAGCTCCTTAGTGTAATCATTGAATATCCAAAGCCGATCACATATTTAGTTAGTATCTCAAGCACATAGTATATTATAGATTCCATATTCAGTTCATAGATTACCCTATTCTATTTCTGACATTATAGTGCATCTCCTTCATTCTTGTACGCATTGATTTATATTTCTGTTGCTAGTTTTACTTGTTCCTTCATTGTTCTTAAATCATCAGCTATATTCTCATCGTATATAACATCCTCTATTTTACTGTTTTATAGCTTTTGTCAATTAATTGGAAATGCTATTGGGTTGTACTTTGCTCCATTCCTGACTGGACAATATTTTTTAGAGGATCCAGAAGATTGGTGTCCAACGTACTACGGACCTCGACCTATAGATGGTGCAGACGTGGACCCACTAGTTCTGGAGTAACTACCGGAAGATTTAGCCAGAATCATTAGTTATCATAGTTAGTTTTCTTTAGCATTTTGGTACCGAATTTATTTTTGACGTATATTTGAGACTTGGATATTGTTTCTATTTATTGTTGTTGTTATATTTAGACTGCAAAGTTATGTTAGGCTTCTTTGATATCTTATCGTGCTATAGATTTGTGATTGAGTATTGTGTTGCATTAAGTATATTGCCCTTATTCTTGGAGTTGAGATGTTATTGGCAGATTATACATTATTGTGAGATGATTAGATAGTATAGTTGACCTAGACAACGTTCTACAGTCGATGCTGCGACGTAGGCTGGACGTACCCACGTACTCGTGCCCCTTCACCGGGTGCGGGTCGTGACAGGACGTATGGCATACGTGTCGAGCATCAGGTACAAGGACATGGAGCGCATGCTCCGTAGTTGGTTGTGGCGCACTGGCCTTGGCGACCCAAGTCCAGCGGGTCTTGTTAGGCTTTGCTAGCCTTGGCGAAGGGCTCGCGCTGCCCTTAGTAAGTATCTTTTCAAAATCTTGTTGGTCGAAGCGTACAACAAACATCCTCCAGGTCAAACCCAGTTTTACAGAATCGTACTGCGACACTATCTTTTCGTTGGTGGAAAAAGATGTCCCCAGCAGAGTTGTCATTTTTGTTCCGTTACAAAAATAAGTTTTACTAACTCGATTTTGTAAATTAAAACAAAGAGTACAAAGGGCCCTTAAACAAGAAATCTAAGTACAATTAAGATTCTGGGGAGTGTGACGATGAAGATCGGGTACTGTAGCTGACTCCTTTACTCCGTTGACGGTCCAACGACGAAGGAACTTGCCAGATCTCTGACTCACTGGCATGAAAGACAATAACTGGGCTCCTAAGTATGCTTTCTCTACTTCTCACTATACGTCCCTACTATTTATAGCCATATACACTGAATGGCTATACGCGTGCATGTGCTATGCGTACATGTCTTTTGGGTTACCGTATGGTCATCCTTAACAGAATTTAGTTACAACCGAAAGCGCATGTTACGGTCGGGCTGCCACGTGGCATTATCTATGATATAGGCTATTGCTGAGATCTTGGCCTGTAATCTGAGTTATGTTCACCTGTTCTTTGCGTGACTTGGTCAACTTGGCACGTAGCCCAGACTGGTTTTTGAGGATTTCTAATCAGTTGTAACAGAATAATTTAGTCGCATAGAGCCGCATGGATTGCTTGTCGCAAGAGCACATAGCCGCATAAGGACTATGTCGCATGGAGACTGTGATGCATGGATGCTTGTCGTATGAGCACTCAGCGTCATGGAAGCTTGTCTTGTGTACACGTAGCACTGTACAGTTGTATACAGACAAGGATAATTATGATGGTGATGTAAGCTCTAACGTTCACTGTCAACATCGAATTCGAGGCGTTCAGAGTCATTAAATGTTGTTAGTGTCATTAATGTTGTGACTAACAAAAGTGACAATATGCGTCAAACTTGTATGCGCCTAAGATTTTTGTCGCATGCTTCTTTGGATGCCGCATGTGCTTCACGCCGCATAGATGCTTTTATGCATGCGACTTGTAATATTAGTATGTTTTGGAGGTTTTCTCCATGCTTCTACAATATTAATATTAAAAAATTGGGTAATTAATTTTTTTGTTAAATTTTGTCATGTTAACTGCAATGTTAGATACCACATAATCCTATTTAACACACCACGTCAGCTACCACATAAGGATTGATTGTTTGGAGGAATAATTTGGAGGTACGATTAGCATTAATATATATATATATTAATTTATTATATTTATTATAATATATATTATATTATATTAATTAATTTATATGTATTATATTAATTTATAAATTTTATATATATATATATATATATATATATATATATATATATAAGGGATGTGCTATTGCATCATCTGTGATTCTAATTTTATTTACTTCTTCTTTATTAGTAGAAGTTGACTCTATAGAAGAGGGTAAAGATTTTCGACTTGATATAGATAGTCGAGAAATATCATGAGGAGCAAATCTTACTTTGACTTCTCCATCATGAGTCTGAATTATCTGATCAATATCTGTGTCCATAATTGGTTGTGGTAACACAGCTTGATTCAGGACCCATTCTTTTGGAAAATTAATTTTATCCCATCGAATTATTTTATTCGTGACTACTTTGGATGTCAACAAATTTTTTCTACCAAAGCAGTTTTACCAGGTTTGGTAATATGCTTTACATTCGGGGCAATGGTATTCATTACCTTATAATGGTTCATATAGATTACTGCTATAGTTTCAGATCAAGGAAGGAAATTATAACCATATGTTTTTAAATTAAGAGTTATAGATTCAAAGTGAGTGTCTGTCATTGACAGAGTTAAATTTGGATAAACATTAAAATAGACTGGGCCGTGACAAATACTAGTTTACATCACTCCCATTAGGGATTGACTCCAATCTAAACATCTTGCATCTCTAAGAGATGTCATTATGGATGCATTTAATCCTGGCAATGTTAAAGGTTTAAATGCAACCTGTATTAGTCCAATATGGACGTAATTATAGGCATCACGAACATGCCCAATATCCTCTTCGCTTATTAACTTAAAAGAGTATTCTGTGTTATTAACAGAAACAGTTCTTTCCATTGTCTTAATGGAAATAGATGATTTAAAGTCAAAAGTACCAACTTAGTAAAAAAATAATTGGCTTTACTTTAGGAATTTTTTATTTGTTTAGTTCCTCTAATTCAAAGGGATACTCAAAATTCTGAGCATTCTTAATAGATTTACCCTTAGTAAGGATTTTCTTATTAAAACCAATTGCTAATTCTTTACTAATTAGCATAATGAGGTTCTACTTCTATCACTTGCATGCATAATGACAAAGTTATTATAATCAAGTTATAAAACTGTTAAAAGTAATTATTATGAAAACTCTATTATCTTACTTAACTACTCCAGTAGTTTTGGATGTATCTAACGATAGTAAAATCTTAGCACGGCTGTCAACGATTTAGGCCATCAACTTCCATCTCGGCATAACAAGACAACGCGACTTTGATGCCGTCCCACTAGGTTGGAGACACATCATTTTTACAAGTCCTAACTCTATCGTAGTTAACTAAGACAATAGCTTTTATCATAATAAAACCATAACAGAAACATAACAAGAGAATAATAACTATGTCATCAGATTACATGCTTGTGAAGAAGTAGTATTACCTCAGCCTTGAGCCATAAATATGGCTCTGATACCAAAAGTAGAAACCAGGAAGAGGGCTCTTGTAAAGAGGATAATAAGAGTCTTTTATGAGGAATACTAAATTTTATTGATTACTAGAAAGCTTACAAGAAAACATCACTCAAAACACACAAACACACTTCAACAGAACATAAAACTTCAAAACGTACATAAGCAGAGGTCTCAGCCTCTATTTATATTACAAACTGCCTACAGTGATAGGCTTAACAACTGGCAGGTGCAAGTAAGAAGACTGGAAGCTGCAGGTTGGAGAGATTCTTCCTTATCCTGAGTGAAGGTAAGTGCCCATCACCATCGTCTTTATATCTTTACTTTATTCGTCATTTTTGACACGTAAAGGCATTCGTGCCGAAAGTATAGTAGCGTAGGCTCCACCATAAAGAGATTCCTTTATAAAGAGATTCCTCTTGCGTCGAAAGTAAATTGTCGTGGGATCCACCATTATCGGCCACTAGAATAAAGAGATTCCTTCGATTAAATGGTTGCCACCTGTATTCGGGTAACATGATATAATTATTGTAAATCCTCGTCATCATCTTCATTGGATGATTGGGTAGTGACTCTTTTATGCATCCTTTTGAAGAAGGTTTCTGAATCTTCTTCAATATGGTATTCGGCCATCTTATCTGATTTAGTGGAATCAACAAACATATCATCTGTCTTAAAGATTGAATCAAACTGAGTCTGCATATATTGAAGGCATTTTTTCTTTAATTATTTCTAAGTAATTCAAGGATTTCGCCTTCTCAATGATTCCTTTAGTTTCTTCAAAGGGCTATCTTCAATTATTTCCCTTTTGAGCTTGGCTTCCACAAGGATCTTATTTTTCTTAATAGATCTCTGTACAATTTATACCTTTTCTTTGTCATCAATTTAATTTTACCATTTAATCAAAAAAAATTTAGCTAAAATAGAGAAATTCAGATGATTATATTCGTATTTAATTATCCATTTGAAAATATAGGAGATTTCAAAATGGATAAAAAAATACATAGTACTTTCTTCCTCCAAAAGTTGGTTAGCATTCTGACAGAGAGGATAAGATTGTGTCCAAGCTGCAAATAATTCTTTAAGAGATGGTGGTAAAAATTTTAAAGTAGCACCAAATTATAACCACCAATGGATAAACTATGCTGGAATGTCCTATTTAAGAATTTCAGGATAAATTTGCACAAACCATGAGTGCTTTTGTTTGCTATTATCAAAGTAGAATACTTTAGTAAAAGCCTCAATGTAATCCCAGTAGGAATAGGGCATATTAATATTCTTATCCCGATGAACTAGTAATTTAGTTCTATTAGGGTGAAGTCCCCATGATTGAGGAGTAATAATGTGACGTATAATAATTTTGCTATAATTTACGTCACTGCGACAATCATTAGTCTTTTGATAGAAATGTTCTATCTTGACTTATTTTGTTGTCAACAGGATACCTTCATAGACATTTCGGTCTTTACCCTGTACAGAAAATATATTATTTACAATTATTTTTTCTTCAATTTCTATGGATCATCCATCATTGGGATATTCGATTTTTCTAATTGAAGGATTTCTTCAGAATGATTATTCTGAGTGAAAATTGTTTCAACTTCAACTGCTTGTTTGTATGAAGAAATATTGGCTTCTTCTGGGTCTTCAAACTGAATGCCTCTATTAGAGGTCTTTTCTTTTCCAAGAACAATTTTCTTGGAATAATGCCTTGGCTCATTGGAGCCTGGGGTCCTGGGTCTAGGAACCCATGGTTGCTTCCATTTCTCTCTTCGGCTCATAGTCCTGCAAAAATTCACGAGTTAAAAAATCAGAAAGTGAATTGTTAGTTCCCTTAATATATTCAATATCAAAATCAAATATGGCTAATTCTGCTTGCCATCTAGCAAATATTTGCTTACATGCTAAATTTTTAACAACTTTTTCTAAGACAGTCTTAGCAGAACTACAATCAATGCGTAATAAAAAAAATTATTAAGTAAATCATCCTAAAATTTATGAATGCATTGGATGATAGAAAGAATTTATTTCTTAATAGTTGAATATTTAATCTGAGTATCATTCCACTTTCTTGAATGATATCTCACTAACACCTCTTTATTCGTGTCAGGATTTAATTGTTTTAATATTCCACCATAACCAATATCACTTGCATTAGTTTCAAAAATTTTAAACCATTCAGCATTGGCTAAATGTAACTAGGGTAAATTTTTTACTTTCTATTTATTGTTTTTACTGCTTCAGTATGGGCATTAGTTCATGGAGCAGGATTTTTCCATAATCTTTGATACAAAATTTTTGTATCAGCAGCGATATTTTTATAAATTTTGGATACATAATTTAATGCACCAAAAAATTGTTATAATTGTTTATTATCAGTAATTTTATCAAAAAATTTAGAAGCAAATCCAATACTTCTATCAATTGGAATTATTGTGTTATTTACAATGTTATGTACTAAAAAATTTATTTCTTGCTGAAAAAGTTTCATTTTTGCGACAGAAATTACTAAGCCATTTTTAATGACTAAGTTTTTAAACACATTAAGGTGTTTAAAGTGTTCTTCTATCATATTAGAGAAGATCAATATATCATCAATGTAAGATAATATAAAATTAGAGTGTTGAATGAATATTTTATTCATAATATTTTGAAATTCTGAAGGTGCATTCTTCAGACCGAATGGCATAATATTTCATTTATAATGGCCAAAGGAACAGTTTAAGCAGTCTTATAACGATCTTTCTCATTAATTTGGATTTGCCAGTAACCTGATTTCAAGTCAAATTTTGAATAAATTCTTACTTTAGCCACTATATTGAGTAGATCCCTTTTATTCGGGATTCGATAACGAATCCACTTTAAAACCTTATTTAAAGGTTTATAATTAATAACAAGTCTAGGTACCCCTATTTCTTTTTCAGCATTATTATTGAAATAAAATGCTGTACAACTGCATGGGGAAGAAGACTTGCGGATTAGATTTTTATCCAATAAGTCTTGGATTTTTTTTTTTACATAATTCAAGATATTCTTGATTCATTTGACAAGGACTTGCCTTTTTCGGAATATTCATTTCATTAAAGGATTCTTCATGAGGAAGAGAAACTATATGTTGTTTCCTATCCCAAAAAGTATTATGGATATTACTACAAGTGTGTAGCTTAAAGTCTTCCTCTACTTGTTTAATTTTTTGTTGAATTTTAAATTATTTTAATTATTGGGTTATATTAACCTGAGCAAGTTCTTCTTTCAAGAAATTAATCTGATTTTCCTTCAGATTAACTTTATTAAGGATTTTAACAATTGGATTAGTTATAAAGTCAAAAGTTATTCTTTTGCCTTTATAACAAGTTGTAATTCCTTCCTTATTTATCTCATTAATGGGCATGAGTTTTTCTAGAAATGGAGTTCCTAGAATGACATGTTGAGATATCTCCTTACAACTATTAGATGTATAGGAATACAAACATCTTCCTTACAAATATTTACATCTGTAATTTTGTAAGGGATAGTTAGTACTTTATTATTAGCAGCACTAAGTGTCTGAGTAGTTCTTTCACAATTTAATTGGAACAACTCCTTCCTTGACACAATTCAGATCTGCACCAGTATCAACAAGTACAATTAAATTAGTTACGTAATACTCATTATTAATGAGTAAATTTATTTTAATATACCATTTATGGGTAATAAATAAATCTATTTTTTGCAAAAAAATATTTCTTCTTGCTTCTTGTTCCTATTCTATTTGAACAGACTAATTTTCTCCCTCTTGTTCTTTAAAATGAGAAGAACTGCTATCAGAGGATTCACCAGTTTCTATTCGGCAGGCTATATTTCTAGTTATATTATCTAGTTCTAGCTTATCCAGTCTCCTTTGGATTTGCTGGTCTTGAGATTTTAAATTTTTAATCTCAATTTTTAAAGTTTTTATTTCAGACTAAAGTTCCTATATAGTAACAGTTTTAACTTGTCTGCTTCTATATCTAGAAATTACTTCAGCCATGTTGTAGGCTTCAGTAGGAATCTGAATAGTAGTAGTTACCTTTTTCGACTCTTCTCCAAGTTCATCTATAATTCTATTTTTTTTATTTCAGGACTGATCTTGTCAGTTAATAGGGCTTCAATAATATTTTTTTCTCATTAAGAGTTAAGTTATTTATTGATAACCCATTCATTTCTACTATAGATTTATAGTAGTTAATGTCTTTATCTGTAACGCATTCATTACAGTTGCAATTCTCATCGCATTCATTAACTTAATCATCAGTGGTTTCATCATTGGATGAGCTTTCTTCATAATCTGAATCAATCATTAACTTATAAAGAGTCTTTCTCAACTCTTCATCTTCAATCTCTTCTAATTTCTTTTTAGTGTAACATTTATTAGCATAGTGGCCTAATTTACCACATTTATAACATTTAATAATATTACTCTTTTTAGAAGATTTCTTCTTTTTATTCTTACTGTCCTTATTAACAGTAGGGTCTTGCCTTCTTAAAGGATTTTTTTTCTTTTATAAGGCTTCTTATAGTCTTTATATTCTTTTACTTTCTTTTTCTCCTTTATATTTAGAGGTTTGAAAGTATCCATTGCAAATTGGTCACAGAATTCTCCCAGTTATCTTTTCTCAGAGATTCTCTGAGTTTTTAATTGATGTCTTAGCTTTAAATCATTACATAAATCTAGACCTTCTTCAATACACTTATTAATTAAATTACCATAAGTGTAATTAGCATAAGGAATAATATCATTATTTTGATACCTCAATCCTTGTCTTATTCTTTCTGCAAAGAGATTAGGGAGTCCATCAATAAATTTAGACTTCCAGTGAGCATCATTTGCATCACCAAGTAACATTACTCGACTTAAGAAAGTATCTTTATACCATCTAAAGTGAGTAAGAGTTGGACACCTTAAGTTTTGAAGAAGAGTTCTTACTCTTTCTTCATGGTCGAAGATTCCTCTTGTAAAGTGTTCCATGATTGTAATAATCAATGTATATACTACATCAGACTTAGTAGTCTGAGTATTATTTTCTAAATTCGTCTCTGTTTTTACGGCATTTAAAACTTTATGTCTCTAGGTATCAGTTAGACAATTAGTCCACCAACCCCTTAGAATGTCGGTAAAACCACAAGTAATGAATTGGGTAGTGTCTTTATCGGTATTTCCAACAGCCCTAGCAACATTAGAATACATCATCATTCGATGTAACTGATCATGAATTTGTTTATCAGTAAGACCATTTATGTTCCATTCATAGATTTCTCCACCACTGTAATAATTCTGGATTATAGAGTAATTTTCTTCAAATAGGACATCGAGTAGGTCTTTGACAGTAATACTTCATTAGATTAGGTTTACCATATTTTATTGCCTGAATTTGAGGATTATTTATTTTAGCCTCAGCAAATGATTTTTGAAGATGCTCAATCTAATGGGGATTAATTTCTTCATCAATTAGCTCCTCAATTTGCTGATCATTTTCTGATACTTCAGAAGTAGCATTTGATGATTGTCCATTAATAACCTGAATGCTTTGAGAAAGATTATCAAAGGCAAATTTATTTTTATTAGTGTTATTACTAATAGTAGCGAATTTTTTCTTTGCATAAGCTATTAGCTCTTGCAATTATTTTTCTTCAGCATTAATAGTTTGATTATTACTTTTTTTAAACTGAGCTATTAGCTCTTTAATATCTTCTTTAGTTACTTCAGGGATTTAAGTAACTTTAAATTCTTTTACCTCAGTAGGAGGCTTTAAAGAGATATTAGTAGTCTCCTTTAAAGATGATGTTTCTGAAAGATCCAAATATTTTATTGTATTTAATTTCTGCAATAATTAATCTAAAGCATGTTCAATTATGCTCAATTATTGACCCATAACTTGGATAAAAATATTTGTATAATTATTCTGCCATAAGGCTTTTTGTAGTTCTTTAATAACTGTTTCCTTACTGTCAATTGTTTTGACAAAAGAAATGGCATCAATTTTTTTTGTCATATTTTTGACAGTGAGTTTAATTGACTCATTTGGGGGATACATTGATCTAGTTATACCGCTACTTGATCATGTATCAGTATTCCAGACTTTATAATGTTCCTCTAACACATTAATTTGTGTCAATTCTGAATCCACATAATTTTGGATAAACCAATCAGCGAAGGGTATTATCCTCCTTTTCTTTTCTAGATGATTATATAATTCATCTTTTAATTTATACCTTTTTTTAATAGAATAGGTTTTTTCAAACCATTTTCTAAATTCAATATTTTCGTAGTACATTTTATTGAGAATGTTTCGTGTTTCTTGATTGATTGTAAAATCTATTAAATAGAAGTAAATTTTATTTCCGACATTGTCAGTGAGCCTATATATATATATATATATATATATATATATATATATATATATATATATATATATATATATATATATATATATATATATATATACAACACACACACACGAGGCGTTGAACAAAACTGAAACAAATCAAATATATAGATGTGTAGCAACTTGATGGAACAGCAAATCCAATCAAATGAATCGATTAAGAGGAACAATAGTATCGTAGATAATCATAACCCAACAAAGATTGTGATGCCCTGAACTGGAGCCAACAGCTTCCTTATTTCTATCTAAATAAACAAGATCAACGCTCTTCTATTACACTTCCTTCTATGCAAGGATCGACCACCAAATGAGTAACATGCCCATCAGTTTGGGCATTCCCATCCATGCCACTCTGTCTGAACCACCAGTAGCTGCAATTATATCACTCGAGATCATGAGAAAGGTGATGAGATTCAACATGAAACCTTTTCATGCAAACTCTTGTGCAATCAAAATAGAGTCAACTCAAATGATCAAATCTGAACCAGATTGTTAGTGTATTTTGTCATATATATCATTTTTTGTGTCATATACTAGGAAGCATGAAGTTCATTCCAAAAAATGGTGGCAGCGTTTATGTTGGTTTGTGTTACATGAGACACGGCATAGACACTCCAAAATACAATATGGCAAGTCAAAATTGATATCGTATCCATGTCATGTGTCCATATTGTGTCGTGCCATATTGGTATGTTCGGAAAATAAATGAAAAACCATTAGAATTAGATTAAACCATCATTCAATCTTACTTTTGTCATGAAAAACCGCGATATAATATATGGATCTAAGGTCAAACCGGTAATGACTCGTGAAACTTTATAATCTATATTCTCTACAAACATAGTGATGTATAACCTTTGTTAATACAAATACTCAATAATATATAATTAAATCTATGGTTAACATCCCCGAACATATCACTTCATACTTTACCTGTTCATGCTCACATTGTATGGTTTTCATCTATTGCACTGACACAAGTATGATGCAGCACATATTTCAGACACGACAAAAAAATACGTCTGACACGATCCGACACACACAGACAGAGATTTTGGTGGCGGGCCGGGTGTGTTAATACAAATAATAGGTGGACTCAAATCAATTAGATATGTGTTCTCACATCAAATTTCTGTGAAATTAATTATTTTCAACCTTGATTTCTAAGAACCTTGGATAACCCAAGTAACAATCAAATAAAAGAGCATAAAACCAATACCCAATCGAAGAAAACAAAAATTCTAGAAGAACTAATGAGTTCTTAATTTTTAGAAGTCGGTCATGAAAGACAGTTGGATTAGATGCGTGCATGTGATCCTTCGATTTTCTTTCAAGGAGCTAAAGAGTAAAATAAATACACACCCAATGTTAGTTAAATCCACGTGTTACATTCTTTATTATTTTGAGTTCTTATTTGAATTTTTGGAATTGAATCGAAAACCACAAGAAGTATAAATCTAATTTGCTTTAATTGATATGTACCTGGTGGTGGGGGTGGTGGTGGAGATGTAGGTGCCCCAGCTGGAAAAAAAAAAGGGATAACCAAACACAAACAATAGAGTTCGGTTATAATTTGTACTACTCTCTGCTATAGTAGCTACTGAATGAAATATAAGCAAAGAGGCATAATATTCATTGTAGGGTTACCAGTCGAGTTGCAGGCGTTGGTAGTGAAACCGGTCATGCCGCAGCGTCCGGGGAGCTGGAGAGCCGCGTTGAGGTCGATGTTGAGGCTCTTGAGGAGCTCCGGATAGTCGAAGATCTTGCACAGGCACGACAGGTCGTTGGTCAGGGCGTCCTTCAGCGGGCCGCAGCACGAATCGGGCGGGGTGGTCACGTTCAGGAACTGAGCGCACGGTATCAGCTTCGTTGCGCACGACGGAGGCTGCTGCGCGGATGCGGCAGCCGCCAGCATCGCTGCCGTCAGCGCCATTGCTACTGCCATAGACATAGTACACGACGTGCTCATCTCTGTGGAATGATGATACTAAAGTGACGATACCTGGGTCTCTCTTCCTTTCTTATATACGCACGGATCAGGTAGGTGGAGATGCCGGTCGCGTTTCGTGACTTTCTAAGACGTGTGGTGGTTGCTTTTGCCAAATTGTTCTTTGATTTCTTCTCCTTCTTCTGATTGTGACCTTTGAACGGAAAATAATGGTACATTTTGTCTTACCATCAGACTTCTAATTAAGACTAGAATATGTTTAGCAAGGTTGCGAGTAAATGACTCAACAATTGCATCAAAATGTGTTCATATAACTCCCATTGGCCACTGGTTGATACAAGTTCAAGCTAGTGTTGGGTTCGGTTCCTTTCTACATCAAGAATACTCTAGAGTGTGACGATTGCTATCCGTGTGTTGAAAAAGTTCGAAAAATTTGGAAGTAGTATCAAAGATTTTTTAAGGAGCATTATTGGCAACGGTATACCAACCTCATGCCACATAGTGAAAATTTTGTCCAATAAGTTTATTTTTGGAGATTTTGTGTACATTAAGTATATTGCTGGTGGCATTACCGACGATATGCCGGTGGGTCTAGGATAAGCTAACATTTTTTGAGATCGAACATTTTTATCAGATATAATGGTCCAAAGATTGCGTGACTGGGAATGGATATATATCTCAAGATGAGAATTTTTCAAAAGAGGTTGTGCAACTTCAAGAAAAGGAAGAAGGAGAATGGGAGATTCGCGGTTATCGAGGAGAGATTCCTTCGAGAAGATCTATATTGGTTCGTTTTCAATGTTCTTGCTTTCGGTTATTACTTGTTATTTTCTCAATCGTAATATATTTTTATTCGTTGTGAGTTGTGGTGATCTATTGGTGGATTGGTAAAAAAAAGTTGGGGGAATATAGTATATTCTTTTTTTTAAGTAGTGGAGCTTTTTCCGGTTGGATTTCGATTATTTTATAAAAAAAAATTCTTACTAGATTTTTCATGTGCACCACAAAATATGAAAGTACAACAATGTCCAAAGGAGTGTTTTTTCACCCTATTCTCATATAGCAACATATCATAATCGTCGATAAGGATCTAGTTTTCGTCGGTTCGACTACCAAACAACGACTCAGCGACAAACATATAATGATGGCATAGCAACGAACTTTACTTGTTACAGCCCAACGATGACCTAGTGACGCCAATATTTTTACAAAAGCAGACTAATCGACGCCACTCCTTCAACGGACAAAGCAATAACACGGTGATGTCTATGCAACGTCCCTATTTTCTGATACATTATTTCCAGTTTTTGGTACTTCTCTCCTAGCGACAAAATGACAACGTACCAATCCGCCACTTCAATGTAGCCCATCGTTTACCAGTACGTCGTTAACTATATTAAAATTGAAAATAAACAATATAGTTCAAAATATGTTAAAAATCTTACGATTATAATAATTTATACCGGTACAATCTGTCATAGAATTCCTATCCAATCAGATATCCAGTGGCACAAACACTCGTTGAAAACCTTAAATTACAAGAAAACAAAATATAGTCGACCTGACAGAACTCAAAGTATAATTCTCGTCCAGTCGGACCTTCAGCAACATAAAAGACTCACTGGAAACTTAGAAATAGAAACTACTGCAGCTAATGCAAATACATATCCAAAACAAATATACAATAGTTGATGGTCTCTCTTTTCTTTTTAACGGAAATCCGGCCCTAACTGACGGAGGGTATAACCTTGAAATTTTTCAATAGTTGATAGTATAAAGTTGTCTAGTTTTAAAATCTGGGATATCAAGTTGAAAAACTTGAATAGTTACAGATATCAAGTTAAAATTTCGTTTTTTTTTATAACTCTAAAATAAGATCTTTAATTACTGACATTCTAAAGATTATGTTACTGTAATTTCTAAAAAATTAAGAAGTCCGAAGTCTAAAATTGGATATTACACATTAGTAATATACACAGAGGTTAAATTTTTTGGAACTTTGTGATTTTTATAATCTCGTAAGATCGAATGTATATGTTCAGAGAACAGTCCTGCTTGATGTTGACCGGTGAGAAGCTTTCCTTGAATGACAAAGATTAGGGCTGTAGTTGTTAAGACCAAATTAAGCATTGTATTTCTAAAAAAAAGAAAAAAAAAATTCTATTGTCAAACTAGCCCGATAGTCCACATATGGACAGCGCGGGCAAGCTAGCTGACAAGTGGCAACTTTGTTCCTAGCTTGTGATTTTCCAAGAACACACGTATAGCGCAAAAATATATAAATAGGTTTTATATTTCTTAATCAGAGACTAAGCTCAGCTTACTCATGATGGAACTCAGGAACAGACGAGTTACGGGTCCACTTAAACATCTGAGAGTTCACACGATTAGCAGGACATCCGAGACTCAGGATTGACCAGAACTGCCACGTTCCTATATCATTCGGAAGATCGGTCAGTTTTGTACTCAACCGAGATACTCCATCACAATTCTGAAAGTTTCCAAGAAGAAATGAACGAGACTCCTCAACTGTGCGTGAACGCCCCGGAATTCATATTAGCATTATTATTACTAGTAAATTCAATGTACGTAAAATAAATTTTTTTTATATTAATATAAAACTATTTAAATATTTAAATATATTTAAATTAAGATTTATTATATATATTTTTAGATTTTAAATAGAATTTGTTATATATTTGATGGATATATTTTTACTTTTCATAAAAAAAAATTAAAAACGATTAGCTACGTAATATTATCTAATTATAAACAAATATCTCTTATCACTTATGTGGTTAAGGTGTGAGGTATTTTTTCTGGTTGGTTGAATTCGAATACTTGAAGTGTTATTTATAACAAATTTAAATTTTTTTAATATTTTTTTTATATAATATTAATTTTTTTTAGATAATTAATTTATGATATATTTATGCAGTTCACTTTTGAACCGTATTGAAACATGTTATATTATGGAAGATTTTGTGTACGGTCGAGCTCAAAATTATTGAAATTTTATCTAAAATAATAATGATTCTATATGAAAGAAGAAACCAAAAGATAGATTACAAAAAACTACATCAAAACAACAACTACAAGTCTACAAACAAGTCTACAATGAGACTCTGTCCAATAAAATATAACCATGACAGGACTTATATCCTGTTAGGATGGGGCTACATAGAGGCCCATTGTTTTTTGTTTTGCTTGAGAGACTTGTTTTTTTAGGGTGGTGGCAGTGGCGATAACCTTTTTTTTCTTTTTCTTTTTTGAGATATTCGATATAACGTTCGGAACTTTGTATATACTGTGTTACATGTCTTTTAGGTCCATTGTTTCTAACTTCTATCAAATAATTAGAATGAATAATATGTCCCCATGGCTCGATTCACCGATCTTCCGCCATCCAGCCAGACTCTTATACCTCTTCCCGATAATGGCGATAACTTGTTAAACCATTTTGGCACATAACTGGATTCTTGGATGGTATAACTATTTCGAATCCAGGCATATACGTCAGAGGAACCTAGGTTGCCATTTATCATGTTCTAATTAATGGGACCACAATGTCTTCCGAGAGGAAGTTCGAGCGTCGCACGGAGCATGGTGTATGTAAAAATACTAAGTCCGTGACAAGTAGTATTAGAGTGAATGTTGGCTGGTTCCATGTCGATATCCGAGAACGTCAAAGAGAGGCTGGTGTCGCCTAAGGAGAAAACTTCAAGTCCAACAAAAAGGACGAGAAAGGAGCCTACGATGGAGCATACCTTTGTCGGTCTTGCGAAGCGCCTCGAGATCCTAGAGATGGGTTCGAGGGACATAGGGATGTGCATGGGCTCCGTGGAGCTTTGAAACACCATGCTACATGAGTTCTACGATCGTTGGAGAGTAATGTCGCTTCGTCCATAGCAATATTCCAGGAGAAAATCAAAGAGATTCGATTCACACTTGAGGAGGAGTGCAAGGCACATCGTGGAAAAATTGAGCACTTGCATGAAAATATTGTCACTCCCCATTCCCAATATACATATTTGGAGCGTAATTATTTTCTTGCTAGCGTAGTTACATGTTGTAGAGAGACTAGGCTCATTCTTTGTCAGTTGGATCTTGGTTTATTTGTTTGGTTTGGTTTTATCATGAGTTGAACCCATGGTCCAAACCTCAAACCCTCCATATATAACCTAACTTTACTCTCTCTCTCTCTCTCTCTCTCTCTCCTCTCATTTATTTCTCTTCCATTCTCTCCCTTCTGTTTTCCTCTCCCTCTCCATGGGCAAGTACATAATGCAAGAAATGAAGAAACCATTTATATTTTTGTTTTATTTTGTTCCTTATATGATTCCCCCATGCATTTAGAACTTGGTATTTTCGGTTTTGGTGGTTGAATTAGACTAGATCTAAGTTTTAAGTTCTAGGATTTTCTTTGTATTCTTGAGTGTTCTTGGGTTTTGATCTCATAAAACAAAATATTTTCGAAAACATATTGTTCTATGTTGATGAGCACTTGATTTTAAGTGGTTTAGAACATTATTTTGCTGGATTGGGACTTCGTTTGAGGTTTTTGTAGAAGAAGCAAGATTTGGGTTTCGAAGCTTTTTTGTGGCCAAACTTGCTGGATTGGGACGAAGGAGATCCATGTGCCCAAAAGATTGCATACTGCCTGGACTCCTCGCCTAGCAGATTTTATGCGGCCATCTTGTTGGACGCATGGAATGGATTTCTGTACATGCGTCCCTTGGCCAAATATTTGAAACTTGAACGAATAAAATTTTTATAAGTACCAAAAGATTTCATGCGGCCAAGTGTGTATGCGGCCCAGCGGAGCATGCGGCCTAGTCGACCATGCGGCCAGGAGCTATGCGTCCCTCTCTTTCTGGACGCATAACTACTGACTGACTCGGCACGACTTTTCCTACTTTTTTTTTCTTCTGTCACTTTTATCACATGACACATCCGTCACTTTTTTGACTTGACTTGACTTGTATTTATTGTTTGTCACATCACACATTTTCCGAAGAGAGGACTTGGCTCTGCTCATGCGGCCTGTTGGGTCATGCGGCCCGTTTGGTCATGCGGCCAACTGACTCATGCGACAACTGCTCCCATGCGTCCACTTTGACACATGTTTGGTTAAATATTTTTGTTTGATTAAATGATTGTGATGTTATTGTGTTAACTTAGAAATGACTTATATGACCCAGATATGACCATGTGCTAAATGACTAAGCATATGTCAGGAGCTTGTAGATATGGTCCTACATGTACTTACTTGCTGATTAGGCTACTTTTCCAGGATCGTCTTATTATACATTGGACAGAATAAGGGGCATAGTTCAACTCGAGGGAGGGTCTGCAATCCCCGTCCTTGTTTGGTTTAAGGATTGTGGATCTGATCTCGAGAATTTCTCGCACTACTCTTATTTTATCTATCGATATAATAAAGTGACAAAATTATTGTGACAAACATTTGCTTGTCCTATCCTGAATACATTAACTTGTCCACAACCTTGATACTAGAACTCGTTCCTGCCCTGACTATTGTATCCGTGCTGATACACTTAATCGCACCAAGAGTGCTACTTGATATATAGTGAACCGTCGTGCAACATACACTTGCTACATGATATATGTAATTATTTTCTTGCACGGATCTGGTAGTTGGACAGTGACTTTAACCGTGGCTAGATAGTATTTATTGTCGCATCACACTTGGGTGAATCCAAATTTAACTTTAAGAGACAATATGGATTCATATCAAGAGTGCCTGTACTTAAAAGTATGACATTTATGAAAGAATGTTCATGTGACCACGGCATGAGATTCTAAATCACCTAGGGTTAACTAGGCAACTTAAATTGTAGAGCAATGGGAGGAAACGATATCTCGAGATCGTGAATGTCGAACCACCCTAAGTTAGCTGGGAGTAAAGGCTGGCCACCACGGATACTATATATCATCCGTACTAGTAGAGTGCAGTATCTGACTTGTTTATAAGTCGAGCCAGTGTCTTTCCTATAGAAAGTTTGGAACTGGTACTGATCATTAAATTAGCTCAGGGCCCCGGTGCATCATATATTCTTGCTTGTATATCATTGGTTCATCCAGCCCTGCTCGATTATGGCACGATCGGAGGATACTTATATATTACATTACTGGGATAACCCAGATATCATATATCAAGCCGTAACACATGTTTGGCCATTAAATCTATTTTAGTTAGAGAAGTGAACTGTTGCAACATGAAGGTTCAACTCATGCCCTTGTTTGATTGTTGAGTTACGCTGTTGTGTTACAACGGGACACAAACCAAAGCTACTTGTTATCTCTATGTTATTTTCATTAATATTGTATCCTTGCTTGTGTATTGTGCCTTCTGTTGAGTGGAATTAGGGACATAGACTGTCGTGGCATGATAGTTCAACTCATGTTCTTGTTTGGTTATTGGGTTGCGGTATTATGTTACGATAGCCTGTGGACTGAAACTACGATGCAGAATTTTCTAGCTTAACCATAATCAAGGGACGTATCCTATCTTGATGTGACGTGGCACTTCCTGTCCTTGTTTGGTGAAGGGGGGTCGTGTCATATCATGGATGGGACATATCCTATTGATTGTTGGTTTAAGCATCTCATGCTATAGAACTGGTTTTATTTCTTCATTTTGTGCTTCCTTTATGGTACTTGTTATTTGGGGTCTGACTCCACTTGTTTTGCATGGCCCGGTTTAGAACCAGCACCTGAGGATCAAGCGTATCTCACCCTCACTGATGGCACGCACCAGAAGGATGGCTGCTGAGGGTCACGAGTGGGTTCCTTCATTCACTGCTCGTCTTTTGTAAACTATAATCATTTGTGCATTTAGCCAACCGATATCTGTTAGTCGGATACTCTGGACACTAGTTTACTACATAACTTGTAATATATTCAGACTACAGCTGACTCACTATCATGTATACCTTTGATTGTGTATCTGACATATCACTCATAATCGCTAGATCCTTAGAATATTCCGATGCGGCATTGGGGACGTCTTACTGCTTATTCTAAAATATTCTATGCTATTGCTACTTGTTTGAGTGATTGAGATATAGAAGTTCTTGACCCTAGAAGACTTGATTGTAGTATGCACCCCCTTGTCTCTAGACAACCTTAACACATTGCGGGTTGCTTCGGTATTCTGCAAGGTGTGGTTGTCACCCTCAATATTTTAACTATGGGTAGTTTGGTAATTTGGCATGGGTATTTGTGTCATGCCCCAGTCCCAAAGTACATAGGATTAGGACACGTAAGCATGCCAGCCGCATGGATATGGCAACTCCAATATATGAAAACCATAACCCATACGTACGCTGTAATATGAATATCGAATCCACAAGTGGTATAAAATCTATCATAAGTCACAGGGTACAATCTAAATCTCATCCACAGAAAATCAATATAAATAAATAACCAGTATCTATGAAACTAGATCTCAATATAAGTATCTAAGGATGATAGTTGGATGTAAACAAATCTACTACCAACTCTAATGGAAAAGTACCACACAATAAACACAATATAAGAATACCAGCTAACGACCACGGGGATCGAAGAGAAGACTTCCTCGAAACATATATAACAATCTGAATCTGCGCTCCTGCGAATACTCAAGAACAGATACACCTGGAAAGGGACCAGGTCCTCAGAGGGACGTAACAAGATACATAGAAGCAAGCCAATTTGAATATAGTAAACATGCATAATATTTAAAAATAAATAAGTACGCTGTATAAGACAATCTATATGAATGCAAATGAGGACAACCTTTCGACGTATGGGCAAGGGTAGGCTACTCGATCTAAGCCTCATAACTCATACACCCGTCTAGAACATCATCAGCCGACATATCTCGGGGGTAGCGACCCTCGTGACTCCATCAACTGACATACCTCGGGGATAGCGACCATCGGACACACTCCCGTAGTGCGAGCTAGATACTACGGTTTACTAGAGTGGTTAAAAGCCCATACGCCTACTGATTGTCCTCTCATGATACTAAGTGACATGTGTGTGTCAACATATCTAATATATAGTAATGACTGAAAAAAAACTACACTTGCAAGAAATATATAGAAATGCAATGAATATACAGAAATATACTAAGCATGCAAAATACTTTAAGCAATTTGGCAAGGTATCTTGCCTGGCAAGAAAGCTGCAAAGTGTAACGTCCAGATGTCACGCGCACAGGAGTAGAAGCTGTAGCCTCGGAATAAACTCTTCTAATGCTGAAATAGATATCACCAACGTTTCTAAAATAAGCAAAATAGCTAGAAAGCACTTCCCTTTCGTCCAATTTGGATACAGGGGCAAAACGGTAATTTCGGACCAAAGTGGGGTCCACGTGTGGTCCACTTTGCACCGAAAAGCTTGCCAAGGGTAAAGGTCTCTAAATGGGACAGAATTATAGGTCAATCCAATTCTAAATTTCAATACGAACTCAATGGTACGTCCAATTTTAGATTCTGGTGAGTCGTACACAAATTCGCCCAAAAAGTCAACCGTAGGGCCCGCCAATTAGCGACTTAGTCAACTGTCTCATAATTGCGTGAAAATTGGGACACAGAACCAGCGCGTTACCACGAGTCCAGTGGTGCAAATTTTGTCTCAATCTGACGACCGTGCACAAAATACGTACAGCTTTCGCAAAAGTTACGACACGAGATTTGTCCAAGGATACGGGTTGATTCCGACACGCACACGCGTCCGAATCAGTTTCTGTGAACTCTCACGTATCCGGGTACACTGCACGCACCATTTGGTACACTTGGTACATGGCAGGACTGTCCCATTTGGCGGGGCGCGCTCTGTTTCACAACTTTTAGAAATCTAAAAAAAGTATATTTTCGGGGTTTTTCAACGAATTTAATTCTACCTACAGCAGTTAATAATCTAATGTTAATTGACAAAAATTAAACTAGGTCAAGTGGTCTCCGCATATCAAAAAGTATAATCGGATTCGGATCTCTATGGTGGGAGATACGAATCCGGGAACATAGGTGGTCACCGCAGTTTTCTGCGATACCCAAAAATTATTATTTTTTGCCAACTTTGACGCTGTTTTCACCTAGGGTTACGCATTGTTCGAGGTCTACTATCACACAGATATTGAAGAGGGTTAAGGGGTGAGCATACCGGTGAAGACGGAGTGATGTTTGGTTGAGCGAGGTGACGGAAAACGACGTTGGAACACAGGTACCCTGCTGTTTGAACTGCCACACGCGGTGTTGCGCGAGGTCGCGGTCGTCGGGATCGGTTCTGGACGGCCTGGGCGGCGGTTCTGGCTGCGGTGGCGGCGGCGTTCAGGTCGCGTTCAGGTCTAGATGGGAAGAGGAGGAGAAAGATGATCTAGGGTTAGGGTTTTGGTTGGCGGATGGGTTATATATATAGCAAAGGGAGAGAGAGGCGGGTCGCATGTTCACGGGTCGGAGGAAATTGCCGCTAGTTGCTGTGTTTCATCAAAGGCCAGGTTTAGAAGTTGCTTTTAGCGTGGCTTTGCTGTGCTTAAACCAGCGGGTGCTAGGTTGGCTCATTCCAGCGGGTGGGTTGTTATGTATAGGATGGGTTTGGGTAGAGGACTAATGATCCTTTAGTATATTGTTTTTCTTTCTCTTTTTCTTTTTTTCTTTTTCTTTCCTTTTTCATTTAAAACTATATATATATATATATATATACATAGAAAAATCTAGAATTTGTACTAATGCATACCATTAAGCTAGCAACTGTCCAAGGGCCTCCTACATAAAATAAATTAGAAAAAATTCCTAATGGCTCCATAAATTCTCTAAGTTCACAAACACCCAAAATAAAAATTAAATAAAATCTATTTCTCCTAATTAGGTCATAATTACTACAATTAAATTAATAACTAATAATAAAAAAAGATTAATACTGTTTTTAGGATTAGGGGTTTTACATTCTACCCAACTTATAAAAATTTCATCCTCGAAATTAAAACTATGCCACGATAGAATGTCAGGGATGGTATAAAATTTATATTGTTTAAAATATAAGGCTAGGTTTAAAGGAGTGGGCGATGTTGCGCGACCAAAATGTAGTACAAGAGAG
Source organism: Iris macrosiphon (assembly GCA_036927795.1). Lineage (NCBI taxonomy): Eukaryota > Viridiplantae > Streptophyta > Magnoliopsida > Asparagales > Iridaceae > Iris > Iris macrosiphon. Next base: position 46,960,041 of record JAYESA010000007.1, read on the forward strand.
CTTAATTATAAGTCACGCAAGGTTAGAATAGAAGATGGGCCCGTCTAGGATAAGAGTGTGGAATTTGTAGGAAGGCAGTGACTAGTGTAGTGCTCCAATTATCGAAGCACGGTAAGGTGCGCTAAGTGATATGATTATTGTAAAATTAAATAAAAATACCGCATTATATCTCTAACTGGACTCAATCTAGCCTTAGTCTCACTATCTCCGCCAAGTGAATCTAATTTTGGGTGAGGGTTTCACAATCTACCCAACTTAAAATTTACCCATCTATCGCCTAAGGCTATACATCTAGGAAAACTATTCCTCAATTTATTTAATCATGTTATTCAATTCCCAAGTTTTAACACCAAACGTAACATCTATGATATGCCCTTAATCAATTATAAAATAGAGTCACTAAGTCATGTGATTAGCCTTATGGGGTATATCTAGTACTATCAGTGTGTCAACTTATACCAAGAACGAGGTTTCATCTTTCCAAAATAAGGGAAGATGGAGAGCAATAATAAAGAATTCAAGGTGAAGGTGATAGAATACAAGTACGAGGTTCAAAGAGATTAAAGAATTCGAAAAGAGAGTTATCAGGACAGTTGTGGATTAAAATCCTATTTTTGGTAATTTCTTATTTACATGCTCGTATCAGTATAGTTATGTAACCGATACGATGTGTCAGACATATCTAGGGGCAAGTATATCCGTCTACTACCATATATTTCAATCCACGTAAAGTAGTCATGCGAAGAGCGAACCAAGCGCACTAAGGTTAGCTAGACCTTAATACACCGATTCTGATTAGGCAATTGTATCATTGTGTGCACTCAATAATACATATGTCATGAGCAAGCTCGATAAATGAATAAGCTTGCAAAACCTAGGCTATAATAGCAGCATAAATCAAGGTAGTAGAGAAAATATAAATACGCTAGATTATGATGAGAGAAGTTACAAAATAATCCAAGTTCTCAAAGAAGATAAGACTCTTACAATCTCTACAGTTGTTATACTAACTCCTTGTCTAAGTCGATAGTCGACCAAATAGGGGTATGGGCTTCTAAGTTCTACAGTCTGATGAAACATTATCTTCTTATGCTAGTACACAGTTAATGTCATTCAGCTATACTTCGATAATAGGTCAAAAGACTATGTGATACTATATTGTAAGACATACTATCCAACTTATAATAATAAACTAATACTGTAATTGTCTTAAGGATACCGTAGAACTCCTGTTAAGGTCTACGAGAAAGGGGTCTTGGTACTTATTAGGGTATCCTCTTTCATTACATAGGTCATGGTCGTCTTAAGTCTTAGTCATAGCGCTTATAGAGCAAGTGTCAATAGTAAGAATGGAAAGTTACTGGCCTTCAAGGGGAAAGGGGATATAACTCGTATCGAGGTGTGGTACAAGTTACACAATTGAAACTAAGGGATAATCATCAGGTCATAATCTACAAGAATAACTTAGACCATCAAGTTCTAACTACTAAGCACACAATTTCAAAATTTAACATTAACAACTATAATCCCAGCAACTATATGTCCTTAACACAGAATAAATCACCTGGCCTACAATCAGAAGTGTCAGATGGCACGAGTTGAAAGATGAAGAGTAGAAGAACAAAATTTAGTCGTCGCGCAATTAGCGGCGCTAAGGTCGTAGAGGAACAGTATATGAAATTAAAATAGAGGGCTCTAGGTAGCATCATGGTTTTCTAAGGGGGTGGTATGCTAGTTGCTATATTCGAGGTATGATCAAGGAAAAAGTGTTGATTACATTCCTCTAGGCTTCCTAAGGTGTTGTCTACTAATAATAAGACAATGATCTAAGTTTATAGTTCTCCAATACTATCTAACTATGAAGGTTAGGTTCAGTCCTAATTTTAAAATTTTGGTTTTCTATTGGTTCCTCAATACTAGTGTCAAACATTATGGTAAAACTTCTAACTAACTCTAATAGTGTCTATACTACTCACAAGTCCTCATAATACAGCAAGGGGTAATGGTAAACCAATCTATAGATAATAAATTCTATGGTTCACTAGATATTCTAAACTTAATGGTGTGTCAACACTCTAGTTGTACTCTTAATAGGAAGGTTACCCTACTTATCATCTAACGACAGGGACTTCTATATTCTAGGAGGGGGCTATACTCAATGAACTATTAGGGAAGTACAGAAATCAAGCAGGATGCAATTATTCAAATAGAACAGATAGAAGGAAGATGAATCATAGTCAATTATGGATAAGATCCTATACTCTAGTCCTAGGTGCAGACTTGCTCGGTACAGTAACGTAACCGAGACAATATACTCTCGACCTGTATGGGCCACCACAAAAATATGTCACGCCCCAGTTCCAAAGTACATAGGACTAGGACACGTAAGCATATCAGCCGCATGGATATGGCAACTCCAATATATGGAAACCATAACCCATACGTACGTTGTAATATGAATATCGAATCCATAAGTGGTATAAAATCTATCACAAGTCATAGAGTACAATCTAAATCTCATCCACAGAAAATTAATATAAATAAATAACCAGTATCTATGAAACTAGATCTCAATATAAGTATCTATGGATGATAGTTGGATGGAAACAAATCCACTACCAACTCGAATGGAAAAGTACCACACAATAAACATAATATAAGAATACCAGCTAACGACCATGGGGCTCGAAGAGAAGACATCCGCAAAACATATATAACTATCTGAATCTGCGCTCCTACGAATACTCAAGAACAGATACACCTGAAAAGGGACCAGGTCCTCAGAGGGACGTAACAAGATACATAGAAGCAAGCCAATTTGAATACAGTAAACATGCATAATATTAGAAAATAAATAAGTACGCTGTACAAGACAATCTATATGAATGCAAATGAGGACAACCTTTCGACGTATGGGCAAGGGTAGGCTACTCGATCTAAGCCTCACACCTCACACACCCGTCTAGAACATGATCAGCCAACATACCTCGGGGGTAGCGACCCTCGTGACTCCATCAACCGACATACTTCGGGGGTAGCGACCATCGGACACACTCCCGTAGTGCGAGCTAGATACTACGGTTTACCAGAGTGGTTAAAAGCCCATACGCTACTGATTGTCCTCTCATGATACAAAGTGCCATGTGTGTGTCAACATATCGAATATATAGTAATGACTGAAAGAAAACTACACATGCAAGAAATATATAGAAATGTAATGAATATACAGAAATATACTAACTATGCAAAATACTGTAAGTAATTTGGCAAGGTATCTTGTCTGGCAAGAAAGCTGCAAAGTGTAACGTCCAGATGTCACGCGCACAGGAGTAGAAGTTACGGCGGATGCTGAAATAGACATCACCAATGTTTTCAAAATAAGCAAAATAGCTAAAAAGTACTTCCCTTTCGTTCAATTTGGACACAGGGGCAAAACGGTAATTTTGGGCCAAAACGGGGTCCACGTGTGGCCCACTTTGCACCAAAAAGCGTGCCAAGAATAAAGGTCTCTAAATAGGACAAAATTATAGGTCAAATCAATTTTAAATGTTAATACGAACTAAACGGTACGTCCAATTTTTGATTCTGGTGAGTCATACACAAATTTGCCCAAAAAGTCAACCGTGGGGCCCGCCAATTGGCGAATTGGTCAACTGTCTTAGAATTGCGTGAAAATTGGGTCACAGGACCAGCGCGTTACCACGAGTCCAGTAGCTCAAGTTTTGTCTCAATCTGACGAGCGTGCACAAAATGCACACAGCTTTCGCAAAAGTTGCGACACGGAGTTTGTCCACGAATACGGGCTGATTCCGACGCGCACACGCTTCTAAATCAGTTTTTGTGAACTCTCACGTATCCGGGTACACTGCGCGCACCATTTGGTACACTTGGTACATGGCGTGGCAATCCCGTTTGGCAGGGCGTGCTCCGTTTCACAACTTTTGGAAATATGGAAAAAGTATATTTTCGGGATTTTCCAACGAATTTAATTCTACCTACTGCAGTTAATAACCTAATGTTAATTAACAGAAATTAAACTAGGTCAAGTGGTCTCTGTATACCAAAAAGAATAATCGGATTCGGACCTCTGTGGTGGGAGATACGAATCCGAGAACATAGGTGGTCACCGCAGTTTTCTGCGATACCCAAAAATTATTATTTTCGTCAACTTTGACGTTGTTTTTGCCTAGGGTTATACGCTGTTCGAGGTCTACTATCATACAGATATTGAAGAGGGTTAAGGGGTGAGCGTACCGGTGAAGACGGGATGGCGTTTGGTTGAGCGAGGTGACAGAAAACGATGCTGGAACACAGGTACCCTATTGTTTGAACTGCCACACGCGGTGTTGCGCGGGGTAGCGGTCGTCGGGATCGGTTCTGGATGGCCTGGGTGGTGGTTCTGGATGCGGTGGTGGCGGCGTTCAGGTCTAGATGGGAAGAGGAGGAGAAATATGATCTAGGGTTAGGATTTTGGTTGGCGGATGGATTATATATATAGCAAAGGGAGAGAGAGGCGGGTTGCATGTTCGCGGGTCGGAGGAAATTGTCGCTAGTTGCTGTGTTTCATCAAAGGCCGGGTTTAGAAGTTGCTTTCAGCGTGGCTTTGCTGTGCTTAAACCAGCGGGTGCTAGGTTGGCTCATTCCAGCCGGTGGGTTGTTATATATAGGATAGGTTTCGGTAGAGGGCTAATGATCCATTACTATATTGTTTTTCTTTCTCTTTTTCTTTTTTTTCTTTTTCTTTCCTTTTTCATTTAAAACTATATATATATATATATACACAAAAAAATCTAGAATTTGTACTAATGCATACCATTAAGCTAGCAACTGTCAAAGGGCCTCCTACATGAAATAAATTAGAAAAAATTCCTAATGGCTCCATAAATCCTCTAAGTTCACAAACACTCAAAATAAAAATTAAATAAAATCTATTTCTCCTAATTAGCTCATAATTACTACAACTAATTAATAATTAATAAAAAAAGATTAATACTGTTTTTAGGATTAGAGGTTTTACAATTTGTTCTTAGGAATATGATATTAAATATTAATGTGATAATTGTATTAATTATTTAATTATGTTGAGCTATAACTATTTGTGACTAGTATTAGTTATTTAGTTAGAGACCTGTATTATTTAGTTTAGTTAGAGAGACTAACACAATGTTTAGACTTGACAAATATGGACCCATTTAGACATGTCCTAACAAAGAGTGAACCCAACTTTGACCCAAGCCCATTGGTTATTTCCACTAATTAATTAAGAAGAATTAGTTTAATTATAATTAGTTAGAGGCTTCCAAAAATATCCTCCCTTATTTATTCCTCATAATTCACTATGTAGGGGTAACTTAGACATTTAATTTTGCTTGGGGAAAGGGAGAAGAGGCCGGCCACTATTAGAGGGGGGTTCTCCTCTCTCTCTCTCTCTCTCTCTCTCTCTCTCTCTCTCTCTCTCTCTCTCTCATTTGCATTCATTTTGATCCAAAAAAATTAGATCCCCAATTTTTTATTTTTTCCTCCATTGATTTTTTACTTAATTTACCTCCATTTTCTTCTCAATTTCATCACTTTTGGAGCTTAGGAGCACTAGGAGGAGGAGCTTTGGAGCTAGAGATCGTGTCTGAATCGTGTCCAATTATATTTTCATTGAAAATCCATCTCTCAATTGGTAATTCCTGAATTTCTCTCTCATTATAGTTTCTTAATCATGCATTTGACCACTAGGAATCATCCCATGACATATGACTACCTATAGGAACAAGTTCTAGGCTATTTGGCTATGTATTGTGAGTTCTATATGGTATTTTGTGTACATATTGGAGAATTATGAATTTAACACATCAATTGTATGTCATGAGACCAATTAAATCTAATTAGACTTACATTGGGGTTATGGGACTAGGTACGTGTCCACAAATGGATACGTGTAGGCCGTATCATGGTATTTTGAGATATGGTGTGATACGGAGCCCAATTTTGGGTGTTTTGCACAATTACTCTTTGATTCTCATTATAGCAAGTTACTTTGATTATATATAGATGTTATATATGTGTATGATTGATAATTGTAGGAAATTGGGAGATTTGGCACTTTAGTGGAGTGCGTATTATTGAGTATCACAATTGTACACACCAAGTGCTTGATCTAATAATTTACGATATGAATGTGTGTGTGTGTGTGTGTGTGTGTGTCTTGATAGCATAGAGGTGTTGGAACGTCTGTGTTGACTTATTGTAGGAAGGGGATTTCAGCTATCTGCGCCACTGTGAGGTGTATGAACAAGTGTGTGTATAGAGAGTGGTGGTCGGGTGACTTGGTGTAGTAGTAGCAGCAGTGCACGAGTAGCAATATGCAGCAGTAGCTAGGTGTAGGAGTAGTAGCAGCAGTGACAAGTAGAAGTATGCTGCAGTAGCAGTGTTGTCACGCCCCGATCCCAAACATACGTAGGACTAGGACACGTAAGCATGCCAGCCGTTTATTCATGGCAACTCCAATATATGGATACCATGATACACACGTACGATGTAATATGAACAATAATTCACAAGTGGTACAACTAAATCTCAATTCACAGGGTATCATCTAAATCTTATCCATAGCAATCAAATATAAATAAATGACCAGTATCTATGAAACTAGATCTCAAGGTAAAGTATCTAAAGACGACAATCGGATGGAAACAAATCCACTGTCGAATTTAGAATATAAAATAAACAAGACAAATACAACGTAAGTACAACAACTACCAACCACTGAGACCCGAAGAGAAGACCTGCTCAGAATATAAGTAACCAGTCCGGATCTGCGCTCCTGCGAATACTCATGAACATCTACACTTGGAAAGGGACCAGGTCCTCAGAGGGACATAACAAGATACATAGAAGCATGCCATAAAGTAAATACTAAATAAATAAAAAGGGGTGCGCTAACCATCTAAGTGAATGCAAATTTGAGGACAACTTTGAGTGTATGGGAAAGTGTAGGCTAGACATATGCTGACATAATTCACCAATCGTGATAACTGGCTAGTATATGCCACATATGCCCCCAATACAAGTGCACAATATAATATAATAATGTCCTATCACTCCGAAGAGTGAGGCATCTGCATAGTATATAACGTCCATATCGCTCCGAAGAACGTGGAATCTGTATAGTATATAACGTCAATATCACTCCGTCGAGTGTGGCATCTGAATAAAGGAAGTGGGGTGTCCCATACGCCTACTAGTTGTCCTCCCCGCCCAATGATCTATGCATGTTGTATCCACAACACGCTTTAGCCACTACGCCGAGGCATCGTAACTCTGGCTCATAGTCTATCGTTAGAACAATAGTCCAACCTTACAACCAAACAAGGACAAGGATTGGACCATTGTATCCCGATAGTCTGTGCTCCGCCTACTAATAACTGCTAAGTCTTCTAACATGCATCACTATTAGCATTTATACCCTATCTGTCGTACGGCCTACACGTACGGGTGGCCAACAGCGTACGCAAGCCCGTGCCCTACATGAGACTCATAACACATGTAAAAAATATGTCAAGGCCTGGGGAGTCATACCGATAACTCCATAACTTTAGGTGGGTCTACTAGACACTAGGTCAGACACAAGTCCTAACGTCAACGCATTCGTTGACTTAACCCGAGTCTCTCTCGGACGCGCACAATTTAAAATAAATAAATATGCAACTAAATAATAACTAAATTTAAACAGTACGACAAAGGCAAGGTATACTTGCCTGGCAAAAAAAACTACGAAGTACCAATAACTTGCTCCGGAAGTCGCGTAGAATAATCCAATATCCTTGGGTCAGTATGCACAGGCACGGAAATCGACGGTGACTGCTACAGGTCATCTGGCAAGGGTGACGATCCATGATGACAACGAGGACGAGGATAATGACGATGAGATGATTAGGTTATGGTTAAGGCGATGATTAGGCCAATGCTGGTGGTTATGTTGATGATGGGGGGTTATAATGGTGATGATGATTACAATGGTGATAATTATGGTAATAATGTCGGAAATGATGATAATGGTGGTGAAGTGGATGATGACTGGGACGATGGTGATGATGTGGATGATAATAGTGCAGGGGTGATGATGTGATGATTGATGATGATGATGGTGATGACGAGGACGATGATGTGGATGATGGTGATGACGAGGACGATAATGTGGACGATATAATGACGAGGATGATGATGATGATGACTAGGTTGATGATGTAGATGATGATGTGTATGATGGTGGTGACGAGGATGATAATGATGACTAGGTTGATGATATTTGTAATGGTGGTGGTGTTGATAATGTAGGTGGTGGTAACTGAACTCCGGCCAGGGGGGGAGGTCCGGCCAGGGTGGTCCGGTCAAGGAGGGGACTATGGTCGAGGAGGAAGAGCAGGGACACAAGGAGGAGGCCAGGTGAATGGTGGTTGTGGTGTAGAGTGGTGGTGGCAATGGAGGTTGCAGGGAAGAGAGGAGCTGTGCAGGCGGCTCCGGTCGAACTCTGGTGGGTGGGTCGCATGCTCGGGGTAGAGGGGTGCAGGCAGAGAGGCCGCTGTCGAGAGGGTCGTCGAGGCCGGCGGATGAAGTGGTAGAGGATGGTGCAGTGAAGTCCGGGCGGAGGGGGAGGATAGGTCGAGGGAAGGCAGCGGTGAGCGGTGGTAATGGTGGTTCGACTGGTGGTTGTGGCGGATGATGGAGGAGAAGAGAGGGGGATGGCAAGGCGGTGCTGCTCGGTGCAGGCTACGCTCCGGCGATCAGACTGAGGAGGAGGATGGAGGACAAGGGTGAAGAGGAGATAGAAATGGTGATAGTGATAGTGATGGTGATGGGGAGTCCGGCGAGGGGCAGTGGGAGAGGAGGAAGGAGAAGAGAGCAAGGAGGAAGGCTACTCCGGCGAGGGGAACTGGCCAGGGGCGAGTTGCTCTGGCGATGGGAAGTCGGAGGAGGAAGACGATGAATAGGAGTTGGGGGGAGGGTCGGCTATGTAGGTTTAGAAAATAGGAAAAGAAAAGGAAAAATAAAGAAGATATTTATATATGCACATCTAAGGGGGTTGGCCTAGGAATAGTTTAACTTGGTCAACACTTCTTGGAATGGGCCTTCGGCTCACATGGGGATGTTTGGGAGGGCTATAATTTGCATTATTTAAAATGCAAGGATAGGTTTAATTGAGGGGGCGATGTGCGCGTTGCACATTCCAAAATTTATAGAAAAAATTCATGTGAAGGAAAAATTGGGTTTTTTTCATGTATTGTCCAATGGTGTGGATATCTCAATACATTTTTGCATAAAAATGCCCAACAATTGAGAAAATTGCACAAAGATAGAAATTGGATTTAATTGATTAAAATTAGTGCGCACGATGTTCTGGAATTAATTAGAAGTACATGGGATCAAAATTTGGTGGGATACAAGGGTCATGGACGTAGAGGGCTCAGAGTAGAATATTAAAAAAATTTGGGTTGTACAAAATGGGTCAAGATTGTGTCTCCAATTTCAATTGGAACGCACAGGGGTACCAAGTCATAATTATATAGTATTAAATATAAACGTCCGCGACAAATATTGTGCGACTAAAATATAGCACAAGAGAGCATAATTATAAGTTACACAAAGGTCAGAATAGTAAGCGGGCATGTCTAGGACAAGGTTATAAAATTTATAAGAAGGCAATGGCTAGTGTAGTGCTCCAATTATCGAAGCAACAGTAAGGTGCGCTACGTGTCCTAAGCAATACAAAATTAAATAATTATCGTGTTCTATTTCTATTTGGATTCAAACTAGCCTTAGTTTCTCTATCTATGCCAAGTAGGTCTAATTTTGGGTGAGGGGGTCTACAAGTGTATTGGTTGGGGTATTTCTTATGTGCAGGAACTTGTGTAGTAAGGATGAGTTTGTAGTTGGGGTCGGGTTCTAGTGCACAGCAGTGCAGGCTTGTTGCTGTGCAAGTAAGGGAGTTGTTTGGGTATTCAGTATAGCTGGATATGGTATCATTTAGGCCAGTAAGAGTATGGGAAGTGTGCAGTATCGTGGTATCAGGTGTAACCGATACAAGAGCATACATGAGGGGTATTAGGGGAGGTAAATTATTTAGTTAGTAATTCCTTAGCAGTGAAGGTGTTGCTGTGTCTTAGTTGAGTGTGAGGTTTATCACTGAATGTATCAGTATACATGTTGTTGGCAGGTAACTATGAACCATTAGTGCAGATTTTAGCTAGTTAGTAGTTACAGCAGTCAGTTTATGTATCAGTTGGAGTGAATATTTAGGAGCAGTCACTGCACAATTGGAAGACAGTGTACCTGTTGTGAAGTGTAACTAGTAAGTATCACCTATCTGGGAATTCAGGGAGATAGGTGTTAGCTATTAGTTTAGAAGTTATCAATTGATGAGGATGGTTTCAGACTTTATAAGATTGGGGGGTAGTTAGTACTAGTTAAATTAGGATAGTTAGATAACTATTACTCTAGTAGCAGATAGTTTATAGTGTAATAGTTAATTGGTGAGTTCAGTCTTTAAGTCATGTTAGTATATGCAGTTAGTCTCGATACTGACAGTAAGTATATTAGTGTTAGTATCAATTGTTTGATAGTTAGTTATATGAGTATCATATAGGTATATATATATATATATATATATATATATATATATATATATATATATATATATATATATATATATATATATATATATATATATACACACATGTCAACAGTTAGCTACTATTAGATAGAGTACATATATATAGTTAGTTAATGATAAGTTTTGGCTAAGGTAATACCTAGGTTAATTAGTGAGAATGCATTAAATGACCAAATAGACTAGTTAGTTGGTATGGACCTAGTTTAGCTAGTATTGACTAATTAGTACCCAATCTTGACCCAATTACCTTAGTGTGACCTAGTATGGCTTAGTAGAGCATGTATAGTTGCATTCTAGCTCCTTATTATTTATTTATACCCAATTTGACATGATATCCAAATTTAGGTGACTTTGACACCAGCTTGGAACCGAGTGACATCTTTTGCTCTGGACAGAGGCGAGTAAATTTCTTTGTTAGTTTTTATTTCATGATAGTGTATATATCACATGTTCTAGAACTGTATACTTGATTCTAACACAGTGGTTTCATGGACTGGTACTATATGGATCATGTCATGAGATGTTATCTCTTATCGTGTTCAGCGAATACTCCTTCACATGTATTTCATCATATGTATTGGGTATTAATTTTTGTGTACTGCGTGTTCACACACTGCTCGTGTTTAGTGTGCCCATATTCGTGTTCGTAACGTGTCATGATTGGATCTATTGGTATTGGTTGGGGATGGGAGAGTAAAAGTTGGTTATGTGATCAATCCCAAGTGTATTCGTGTACATGTCGATTACATATCACACGTGTAATCGAATTACCATATTGTATTCGTGTTCAACCTAAACCGGTCACATAATGAACTTGCACCCTATGGCACAGTAGTTAGTTTATCTATTTTTCTTCTACTTGCAGATATTCATATTGCATGTTCTTTATTCCAGTACATTACCTGTTCACTCTAGTTTATTTTATTATGATATTTAGTTATCTTGTATTCTTTTCTATTATCTGTTGTATATGCTGGATTATGTATTTGAAACTGCTTTCAGAGGTATGTACTTCACTCTAATCCTAACTGGATATATTTTTTCAGATGATTGGCTTGTGGACCAGTATCCCATATATTATGGGCCACATGACGGCATACTTTTAGAGGATACTCCTTTAGAGTAGGAGGACCTAGTACCAGAGTCTGAGGAGGTTTAGTTTATCTATTTAGACTTGTATTAGACTTTTATGGAGGTTATTGGCATGTATATATTATTTCGGACTTGTGGATGTATTGTGACTATTTTCTTTCGTTATTCCATCTCGTGCTTTATCTTTCTTAGTTTGCATTATGATTGAGAATAGTTTATCATTATCAGATACCATATTGTTTCTCCGTTTAAAGTTGAGATGATTGACAGGTACCATGTATATATTGTATGAGATGTTTAGATAGTAGAGTTGACCCATACATCATTCTACCACCAATGTTGCTGTGTCATTATTCCGGATGCAGGTCATAAAAGTAGTTGGTTGAGTCATTCCTCCGCTCTCTAGTATTCTGGTTCTAGGGCGTGACAAGGTTTTAGTTGTGTCACATATAGGTCTGTCTTTTATACTTGTGGGGTGGCCTGATTATAGGAAATCTCAATAAAAAATGTTCCTCCTTAAAATCCTGAATCTGCCTTCTCGAACTCAACTTGACTTCTGTACCATTGATTCCTCGATCCTTTCCCATATGATCTTGATTTATCTTGTGTCCTTTTCTTTAGGGCTTCTCCAGAGTCGGTGGTGAGATCACTAGTAGTTTCAGCAGTATAAGGATCTGTTGGCCCATAACTAGAGACATCACCTATTCCTGGAGGGATCAGGGTAGAACTAGTAGAGGAGCATGAGGAACAACATGTACCAGAAGTTTCAGTACCCCTGGTCATACCAGCAGTGCCAGTAGCACTTGATACGCTGGCATTGCTAGAGATTATTCAAGGAATGATGGTGGCTCAACAACATCAGCGGCTTCAGCAGCAGGAGCATAATATCTTGTTGCATCAAGGATTACAGATGGCCTTGGAGAGAAGTGTTAGAACAGACTCAGAGGCATCGGTGAGGTTCTGCCGACTCAACCCTAGGTACTTTGATGGCACGGAGGATGCCATCACCGTAGATGCTTAGTTGTAGAACATTGAGACAATATTGACAGCAGCAAGGGTTCCAGTCGAGAAACAAGTTGATCAGGTCCGATTGTAAATCCAGGACCTTGCCAGAGATTGGTGGGCAGCAGAAGAGGTTGGTTTAAGAAAATATGTCTCCTAGGACAACTTCAGAACCTGTTTCAGGGTCAAGTATTTCGGAGTGGTGGCGCAGTATGAGCTATAACAGAGATTTATCAATCTCAAGCAGTCTTGGAGGACGGTGGATGGCTACGCAGCAGAGTTCTGCCGGTTTAGCAGGTTTGCCCCAACAATGGTGGCAACAGAACTAGAGTGGGTGATGAGAGTTCAGTATGGACTTCATCTAGAAATTCAGCAACTGGTAGAGGGCCATAACTACCATACCTTCGACGAAGTATTGATCGCGTTCAGGCGACATAAGCTGACAATACAGAGGTTAGCTTCGAGGACAAGAGGCCAAAAGAGGTATCATGCATAGAGCGGAGGAGGAGGACCAGCACAACGGACATCAGTACCATCTCCTGGCATTCATATTCATGACACAGCGTCGAGGAGGTCAGTGGCATCGGCAGCAACAACACCAGCTCGGCCATATCAACGGAGGCAACATCAACAACAACGATTGGGAGATATAGTCGGATGTACGTATTGTGGCAAGGAAGACCATACCAAAGATATGTGTAGGGTAGCACAAGGGTTGTGCCTGCGATATGGTAGTTAAGACCATCGGATCGCCAATTTTCTGATGATGCAGAGGATTAAAGGGCCGATGCATCGATTAGCCTTACCAATAACAGGGGAAGCTCAGTACAGGGGACCAGCACCGGAAGTTAGGCCTATGGCTCAGCGTCCATTGCCGACGCAAACTCAGATGTACGACCAACAGAGGAATCAACAGTATGGGCAGCAGAGGAATCAGCAGTATAGGCAGTAGAGGCCACAATTGCGTATTCAAGAGCGGCAGCAATAGGGAGCACAGCGAGTCCAAGGGAAAGCTTTTACTCTATCTCTGGATGAGGCTTTGGCATCAGGTAACATGGTGGCAGGTAATATTCTCGTTACATATTTTCCTGCCATAGCATTATTTGATTCGGGAGCATCCCATTCATTTGTATGTGCACGATTTATGACACGTATTAGATTAGAGTTCAAGGCATTGCCAGAGAGGCTGAATATACTTATTGGTAATAGTCTCGTAGGAGTTGATAGAGTATGTCTAGCATGTCAAATCATAGTGTGCGAACATTTATTACCTGCAAGGTTGATCAAGTTCCCTATAGATAATTCAACGTTATTCTAGGCATGGGATGGTTGAGAGACAGCCATGAGACGATAGATTGCCGTATGATAGAGTGTTATTTAACATCCTGGACAAAAAAGTATTTATCTTCAACAGAACGGTGAGGGACCAACATGAAGATGGCATACCAGCAGTATCGAGAATTGGAGATCAGCTTTCCAGAATAATTAAAGAATTTCTTGATATATTTCCGAAAGATCTTCCAAGATTACCTCCTGTAAGAGAAGTGGAGTTCTGCATAGAATTAAGGCCAGGAGTAGAACCAATTTCCAATAAATTTTATCAGATGTCACCGATGGAACTCAACCAGCTATATCAATATGTGGAAGAACTGAAGGCGAAGAAGTTCATTCGGGCTAGTGGATCACCATGGGGAGCACCAGCGCTTATAGTAAAGAAGAAAGACGGTACGACACGGTTGTTTATCGACTACAGAAAGCTGAATGCAGTAACAGTGAATAACAAGTATCCATTGCCTAGGATTGATGACTTGTTTGACCAATTGAGCGAAACAAAATATTTTTTAAGATAGACCTTCGATCAGGATATTATCAAGTAAGGGTCTGGGAATAAGATATACCGAAAACAATATTTTGATCTCGATATGGGCATTACAAATTTTTAGTTATGTCATTCAGACTGACTAATGCGCCAGCAATATTCATAGATTTGATGAATCTTATATTCATGCCATACCTAAATTAATTTGTAGTGGTATTCATAGACGACATTCTTGTCTGCTCCAACAGTGAAGAAGAGCATGAAGAACATCTTCGGAGAGTGTTATAAGTTTTAAGTGAGCATCAGTTGTATGCCAAGCTCAGTAAGTGTGAATTCAGGTTAGGACATGTGTCATTCTTGGGACACATCATCTCAGGAGCAGGAGTATCAGTGGACCCCAAGAAGGTCGAAGCAGTAGAGAATTGGCCAGTCCCGAAGACAGTAGCAAAAGTACAAAGTTTTTTGTGGTTATCAGGATATTACCCGAGGTTCGTGGCAGACTTTGCACAAATTTTAGCGCCAATGACTCGTCTAACCCGCAAGGAGGGAAAGTTTGTTTGGATGGCAGAGTGCCAAGCAGCATTCGAGAAGTTAAAAGAGAAACTGATATCAGCACCTATCCTTACACTTCCAGTAGGATCAAGAGAGTTCACAATTTATTGTGACACATCTGGGAAAGGACTCGGGTTTGTGTTGATGCAGCACGAGAAAGTGATAGCTTATGTGTCTCGGCAGCTTCGAGATCATGAGAAAAATTATCCAACACATGATTTGGAGTTAGCAGCAGTAGTATTTGAACTCAAGCTATGGAGACACTACCTATATGGCGATCGGGTAGAAATATTCACAGATCATAAGAGTTTAAAATACATATTCACCCAGAAGGACCTGAACATGAGGCAGAGAAGATGTCTAGAATTATTTGGTGATTATGATTTATCACTTCAGTATCATCCAAGCAAGGCAAATGTGCTGGCAGATACTCTAAGTATGAGAGGCAACGCATTTGTCTTGACAACTCAAAAGCATATATTAGAAGATCATTGAAAGATGGGTATCGAGGTAGTGTTACCTCAAGGAGCGAGAATACTAGCCAGTCTTCAAATTCAGTCAACCTTGGTGAAGAGGATCAAGGCGGCTCAAGCCAAAGATTCTCATATTCATAAGCTTAGGACAGAATATGAGTCAAGTCTTAGGAAGAAATTGAGGATTCACGAAGACGGGACACTTAGATTTGGAAACTATCTTTGTGTGCCAAGTGGAGATATCCGACAAGAAGTAATAAATGAGGCACACAGTTTTAATATTCTATTCATCCAGGAGGCACGAAGATGTTCCACGATATCAAGAAATATTTCTGGTGGAACAGAATAAAAAGAGAGATAGCTCGGTTTGTTTCATGATGTCTCATATGTCAGCAAGTGAAGGAAGAGCAACAGAGACCAGAAAGATTATTTCAACCCCTTCCTATTCCAGAGTGGAAGTAGGAATGCATTATGATGGACTTTGTGATCGGCTTACCTATATCCCCTACTGGACGTAATACAGTTTGGGTAATAGTAGATCGACTCACGAAGGTGGCACATTTTCTTTTCTTCTGAGTAGGGTAGTCCACAGATCAGTTAGAAGAGATGTATAAGCGGCATATAGTGAGGCAGCACGTAGTTCCAGCAAGTATAGTGTCAGACCGTGACACCCGCTTTATGTCTCATTTTTGGAGAAGTTTACACGAGCGATTGGGTACTAAGTTGAGGTTCAGTATCGCATACCATCTTCAGACAGACGGTCAGTCAGAGATGACAATACAAACATTGGAAGATATATTGTGGGCTTATACTTTAGACCTTGGTGGATCTTGGAAAGATGTCACGCCCCAGTCCCAAAATGACGAGGGACTGAGCACATGGCAATGGCCAGCAGCACGCACCGAAGGACAACCCAATTTAATGGATCCATCAGGGCATGCTTAAGCTGTAGTCTAACAGTAAAATGTTACAAGACTCAGGTTATTTTAATCTCATCCACAACAGATAATCACAGATAAAGACAGAGTAATGCAAATAGAATAAATAAGCTGATCTCAATAAATATCTCGGGAAACAATCCGAGAATATGTCTGGTATAACAGATACAAATAGACAGGAAATAAACAACTTGAAATAAAAATAACTGACTACATACGGCCAATGCTCAGGAGAAGTCCTCTGGTGCAAGCTCGTCTTCAGGTCCTGGTACAGCTCCTGGAAGTGCTCCTGTACGGTGTAGCTCTGGATGGATCTCCTCAGCTATACCTGGGGACATAGTCCATTCCAGGTCCTCAGGGGACATAACAAGGTACAGATAATACAAGCCAAATCTAAGCAGTGCAGAATTAAATAAGCAATAGGGTAAACTATGTAACCAGCTAAGTGATATGCAGTATGAGAGCAGCACGAGAACTCAGGCTGAAACTACTACAAGCTCTGTGTCGGGGAGCCGGTAGCAGTGATATCATGTAGTTGTCTAGCTCAATGGGAGACTACGACGCCGGCATAATATAAAATCAACCTGTAGCCTGTGTGTCTCTCCCCACCCCATGTAATCATGCATATCATGACCATAACGTCTCATGTCCATGTCAGCGGGATTATAGCTAATGCAACAAGTCATAATGTCTATAAAGTATCTCTGTCAAGTCCTGTATCCTATACAGAATCACCACGAATATCTCGGGAAGACTCTGTCTCATGAATAGTGTCAAGTGTCCTGGGTTCTGGAGTACTTGATAAGACAAGTACAAACATTATCGGGTCTCGATAACCATGTCTATGTGACGTTACACAACTCCGCGTACGGAGTTGGCACCCGACTATGATCGGACACTAAGCACGTCACCCGTTTCCTAGGTTAAGCAGTTTTGGAACAAGTTATATTTAATAAAATCAAGTAAGCTACTATGTCAAGAATTACTGAGATTTGGCAAGCTTTACTTGCCTACTAATGTATAAACAAGTCAAGGAAAATAAGTAGCAAGCTGCAGAGTTTGGCAAGGTACACTTGCCTGTGGTTCCGGCTATGTTTGCAGTTCTGACTTCGGCGGGAATTTCAGGCGGTACTCCGGTTGCTGAAACAAATATTACCATCAGATCCAGAAAATATCAATCAGCTAGAAACGCCTGACCTTGGGTCCAATTTGGAGACAAGGGCGGAAACGACAGTTTCGGGCCAAAACGGGGTCCACCGGTGGGCCCGCTTTGCACCGAAAAACGTGTCAGGGTCAAAGGTCTCCAAATTCACCAAACTTAGTGTCAACAGGTCAGGAACGATGATACGAACCCAACGGAACTTCCAGAATTGGATTCCGATGAGCCGAACACAAAATCGCCCGTCGAGCGGGGCCTGTGGGGCCCACGACACGCGATTTCGTCAACGTTCTCAGAATCGAACCAAACTTGACCCACAGGACCAGCGTATCGCTATGAGTCCGATGGCGCAAGTTTCGTCTCGATCCGACGTGTGTACACAAAGTTAGGATGCATTCCAGAAAGTACGGATACGGGGCGATGTCCGCGGATACGCGTTGATTCCGGTGTGCACGCACACCCGAATCAGCTTCCGCGAAATCCCACACGTCCGTATCGATGAGGCGCACATATCTGTGAAGACCGCGCACGACCAAGTCGTCCCGTTTGGCGGGACGTACTCGGTTCCGGGGTAAAACAGGGTCTGGTTTTTCCTGTTTTTGGATCGCGGTGTGCGATCACCACAGGATGCGATGTCCCGAACAGTTTGTCCGGACATCGAGAGGGTCATACACGCTTCGTAACATAATTTACGGAATCGAAATCCGAGTTACGAGCAAGAAGATACACGCACCTGAACATGGGCCAAAAATCGGGCAAAATCGTGTCCGACACGACACAGGACACTGTGTCCTGTGTCCCTGTGTCCGACACAGTGGAGAGTTAGGGTTAGGGTTTGGGAGTCCGGCGGAGCTGCGGCGGAGGGCGGTCGGGTTGAGGCGGAGGGGCACGCTGCGGCTCTGCGGCGGGGACGGGCACGGGGCGGTTGCCGGAGCAGAGCCGGCGGCGCTCGGCTGCTGTTGCGGCTGGCTGTTGCCGCTGCTCGTCGAGGAGAGGAGGGGAGGAAGAAGCCGGGGCCGGCGGCGCTGCGGTGGGCAGAGGCGAGGCGGGCTGGGGCTCGTCGGCGGCGGAGAGCGGCTGGGGACGGTGGCTATGGCGGTGGAGGGGAGCTCGGTGAGGGTTATATATAGGGGAAGGGAAGGGGCCGGCTAGGCGGAGGAGGCGGAGGGGAGAGGGGATCGTGGGGGAGCGGCGGACGGCGCGGCGGACGGCGCAGGCGGCGGGAGCGGCGGAAGAAGCGGGCGCCGCGGGCACGGGGCGGGGACGAGGGCTGACTGGGGGAACCGGGTTGCGGGCGGGTAGGGTGGCGGCAGACCCGACCCGACCCGCTAGCAGCTGCGGGTTGGGCCCGTGGGCCGGGCTGGGATGGGGGAATGGGCCGGGCCGAAGTAAATAAAAATAATAATAATAACAGTAAATTAATTAATAAATAAATAAATAATTCAATAATAGTTTTAGGTGTTTTAAAAATAGGTCCGGGGTCCGATAAATTCTAGAAAAATTGCCCTAAGTCCAGTTTTTCATTTTACATCCAAAAATATTATTTCCATAATATTTTAATACTTTTTATTATCAATTAAAAATCATTGAATAATTAAAACCCTGTTTTTAATTTACAGAAAATTCCCAGAAAATTCCAGAAAATTATGAAAAATCCAGTTTTGAAAATTTTGAAAAAATCAGGGGGTTTACAATCTACCCCCCTTAAGAGGATTGCGTCCTCGCAATCAAAGAATAACCGGTCAACAGAGATGACGCGGTCGCAAGCATCGTTTGAAAACACATCACAAGATACTTAGGGAAATACCTTTTCCCTAAAATGAAAGTTATGCACTTCCAGAAAAATATAGTTAAAGTAAAAGATCTATAACTTTTATGAAAACCAGGTTGTTATTAACAAGTTGCAATTTTACTAGGTTGGGGCTGAGGTCACGAACCAATAGGCACGAGCTACACAAGACTAGAAACGGATAACTACAAATCACTTACGCGCATCAGCTACTCCACGAGTCTGCGCGTTCTCCACGGTCATCGCGAAAGATTGTTCGCGTCCTTGCAGGCGATTCTTCTGCTGTTGCGCCTGCTGGAAGAGTATTTCCTGGGGTATCAAGGGTGGCCTCGGCTGATACCCTGCTGGAGCTAGTGGTAGGACTTCTTGAACTTCCGCTTGCGGTGCTTCCAATGCTGGAGAGGCTGACCTTGGTACTGGTAACGCTTGCTGGTTACCCTTTGGTGCTCTGTCTCGACGCTCAGGGCATTCCCTCAGTAAATGCTGACTGGATCCGCAAGCCAAACATAATCTCATTTTTCGTCTGCACTTGTTCTCTATATGACCTCGCCTGTGACAATATGGGCAGACAGGTATTGCCTGTGAAGATGCTTCTGGTGGCTGGTGTACGTGAGGTCTTTTTGCAACTTCTTCTTGTAGTGCTGAAGTGGAAGTCCGTTTCAGACTGGTCTCTCTCCTGATGACGTGCTCAATGCGTCGTGCTGCAGCGAGGACGTCCGAGTACGAAGTAGGTGCAACGGATCCAATTAGTTTCTGTAGCTCAATGTTTAGTCCGTCGAAGAATTTCTCAGCCTTCTCTTCTTCTGTCGGGATCAATGTTGGGGCGAAGCGACTTAGACGAATGAATTCCGCGTTGTACTCTTCCACCGTCTTAGTATCCTGAGTGAGGTGATTAAACTTGTCCCGAAGTTCTGATCGAGCGATATCTGGAATGTACATCTCCTGAAAGAGTCTAGAGAACTCTTCCCAAGTGACTCGGTCTGGTCTGAGCCGTGCTTCCTCAGATAGCCACCAGTGATGCGCATTGTCCGTCAACTGCATCCTGACGGCAGTCATCCAACGTTCCTTTGGAAGCTCAGCTGCTTCTAATTGATGTTGAGTGTTGGTGAGCCACTCATGAACTTCGGTTGGCTCTTCCTTGCCTGAGAATGTATGGGGCTTCAGCTGCCGAAAATCGGTGATAGAGCCCGTCGTTGGCCGTCGAGTTGGTAGGTTGGCCTGCTCCAGTGCAGTTATTAGGCTGCGACTCAAAGCCTCTTGTTGAGCTTGCATTATTGCATAGACCATTTGAAACATCTGCTGTCCGTCCATGGCCTGCCCTGGTGGAATTATGGGCATTGATGGAGTAACTGGCATCGTTGGTGGAATGTCATCTTGCTGGATTCTCGGGGCATATTGTTGAGCTGACTATCCTTTATCTACTGGTGTTACTTCATCTTCGTTGGTTACCTCAGCAACCCGTGGTGACGTTATGGGAGTCTCGTCGTTTGCTCGTGAATCCATAACCCTGCAATCAAAATAAACAATAAAAGGCACACAGGAATCAAGGCAGGATGCAAGTCAAGGAATTAATTCGAAGTCGATATGGATACCAAGAACATTTTCAAGCAAGTGGATGAGATCCTAAACTTATCCTATCTTATTTGCAGGCCTGTTCGGTCCCTGAGTTGAACCCGAACAAATTAGTCGTAGAGACCTGCATGGGCCACCACAAAAACCATGTCACGCCCCAGTCCCAAAATGACGAGGGACTGAGCACATGGCAATGGCCAGCAGCACGCACCGAAGGACAACCCAATTTAATGGATCCATCAGGGCATGCTTAAGCTGTAGTCTAACAGTAAAATGTTACAAGACTCAGGTTATTTTAATCTCATCCACAACAGATAATCACAGATAAAGACAGAGTAATGCAAATAGAATAAATAAGCTGATCTCAATAAATATCTCGGGAAACAATCCGAGAATATGTCTGGTATAACAGATACAAATAGACAGGAAATAAACAACTGGAAATAGAAATAACTGACTACATACGGCCAATGCTCAGGAGAAGTTCTCTGGTACAAGCTCGTCTTCAGGTCCTGGTACAGCTCCTGGAAGTGCTCCTGTACGGTGTAGCTCTGGATGGATCTCCTCAGCTATACCTGGGGACATAGTCCATTCCAGGTCCTCAGGGGACATAACAAGGTACAAATAATACAAGCCAAATCTAAGCAGTGCAGAATTAAATAAGCAATAGGGTAAACTATGTAACCAGCTAAGTGATATGCAGTATGAGAGCAGCACGAGAACTCAGGCTGAAACTACTACAAGCTCTGTATCGGGGAGCCGGTAGCAGTGATATCATGTAGTTGTCTAGCTCAATGGGAGACTACGACGCCGGCATAATATAAAATCAACCTGTAGCCTGTGTGTCTCTCCCCACCCCATGTAATCACGTATATCATGACCATAACGTCTCATGTCCATGTCAGCGGGATTATAGCTAATGCAACAAGTCATAATGTCTATAAAGTATCTCTGTCAAGTCCTATATCCTATACAGAATTACCACGAATATCTCGGGAAGACTCTGTCTCATGAATAGTGTCAAGTGTCCTGGGTTCTGGAGTACTTGATAAGACAAGTACGAACATTATCGGGTCTCGATAACCATGTCTATGTGACGTTACACAACTCCGCGTACGGAGTTGGCACCCGACTATGATCGGACACTAAGCACGTCACCCGTTTCCTAGGTTAAGCAGTTTTGGAACAAGTTACATTTAATGAAATCAAGTAAGCTACTATGTCAAGAATTACTGAGATTTGGCAAGCTTTACTTGCCCACTAATGTATAAACAAGTCAAGGAAAATAAGTAGCAAGCTGCAGAGTTTGGCAAGGTACACTTGCCTGTGGTAACGGCTATGTTTGCAGTTCTGACATCGGCAGGAATTTCAGGCGGTACTCCGGTTGCTGAAACAAACATTACCATCAGATCCAAAAAATATCAATCAGCTAGAAATGCCTGTCCTTGGGTCCAATTTGGAGACAAGGGCAGAAACGGCAGTTTCGGGCCAAAACGGGATCCACCGGTGGGCCCGCTTTGCACCGAAAAATGCATCAGGGTCAAAGGTCTCCAAATTCACCAAACTTAGTGTCAACAGGTCAGGAACGATGATACGAACCCAACGGAACTTCCAGAATTAGATTCCGATGAGCCGAACACAAAATCGCCCGTCGAGCGGGGCCTGTGGGGCCCACGACATGCGATTTCGTCAACGTTCTCAGAATCGAACCAAACTTAACCCACAGGACCAGCGTATCACTACGAGTCCGATGGCACAAGTTTCGTCTCGATCCGACGTGTGTACACAAAGTTATGGTACATTCCAAAAAGTACGGATACGGGGCGATGTCCGCGGATACGCGTTGATTCCGGTGTGCACGTACACCCGAATCAGCTTCCGCGAAATCCCACACGTCCGTATCGACGAGGCGCACGTATCTGTGAAGACCGCGCACGACCAAGTCATCCCGTTTGGCGGGGCGTACTCGGTTCCGGGGTGAAACAGGGTCTGGTTTTTCCTGTTTTTGGATCGCGGTGTGCGATCACCACAGGACGCGATGTCCCGAACAGTTTATCCGGACACCGAGAGGGTCATACAGGCTTCGTAACGTAATTTACGGAATCGAAATCCGAGTTATGAGCAAGAAGATACACGCACCTGAACATGGGCCAAAAACCGGGCAAAACTGTGTCCGACACGACACAGGACACTGTGTCTTGTGTCCCTGTGTCCGACACAGTGGAGAGTTAGGGTTAGGGTTTGGGAGTCCGGCGGAGCTGCGGCGGAGGGCGACCGGGTTGAGGCAGAGGGGCACGCGGCGGCTCTGCGACGGGGACGGGCACGGGGCGGTTGCCGGAGCGGAGCCGGCGGCGCTCGGCTGCTGCTGCGGCTGGCTGTTGCCGCTGCTCGTCGAGGAGAGGAGGGGAGGAAGAAGCCGGGGCCGGCGGCGCTGCGGTGGGCGGAGGCGAGGCGGGCTGGGGCTCGTCGGCGGCGGAGAGCGGCTGGGGACGGTGGCTATGGCGGTGGAGGGGAGCTCGGTGAGGGTTATATATAGGGGAAGGGAAGGGGCCGGCTAGGCGGAGGAGGCGGAGGGGAGAGGGGATCGTGGGGGAGCGGCGGACGGCGCAGGCGGCGGGAGCGGCGAAAGAAGCGGGCGCCGCGGGCACGGGGCGGGGACGAGGGCTGACTGGGGGAACCGGGTTGCGGGCGGGTCGGGTGGCGGCAGACCCGACCCGACCCGCTAGCAGCTGCGGGTTGGGCCCGTGGGCCGGGCTGGGATGGGGGAATGGGCCGGGCCGAAGTAAATAAAAATAATAATAATAACAGTAAATTAATTAATAAATAATTCAATAATTCAATAATAGTTTTAGGTGTTTTAAAAATAGGTCCGGGGTCCGATAAATTCCAGAAAAATTGCCCTAAGTCCAGTTTTTCATTTTACATCCAAAAATATTATTTCCATAATATTTTAATACTTTTTATTATCAATTAAAAATCATTGAATAATTAAAACCCTGTTTTTAATTTACAGAAAAATCCCAAAAAATTCCAGAAAATTATGAAAAATTCAGTTTTGAAAATTTTAAAAAATTCAGGGGGTTTACAAAAGATTACCTTCACTTAGTGAAATTCTCGTACAACAACAGTTATTAGGCCAGCAAACAAATAGCTCCATTCAAGGTATTATATGAAAGGAAGTGCAGGTCATCTTTAGCATAGGATGACATTAGTGAACGTAAGATATTGGACCCCGAGATGATCACACAGAATGTTGAAGTGGTTAAGTAGA
This sequence comes from Iris macrosiphon, assembly GCA_036927795.1. NCBI lineage: Eukaryota > Viridiplantae > Streptophyta > Magnoliopsida > Asparagales > Iridaceae > Iris > Iris macrosiphon. Next base: position 46,984,368 of record JAYESA010000007.1, read on the forward strand.
TTAGAGAGCGGCTTCGAGTTGCATAAGATCGTCATCGTCATTGGGCAGATCAGCATCATAGGGCGTTAGAGTTTTCTGTCGGCGACCATATATTTTTGCGCATTTTGCCTACCCATGGAGTCATTAGGTTTGGGGTTTGAAGGAAGCTTAGTCCGCGGTACGTTGTACCGTTTGACATTCTCGAGAGAGTAGGGGATGTTGCTTAGTGTCTTGACCTTATGCCTTCGCTACATGAGGTGCATGATGTCTTTCATGTGCCTCAGTTGCTAGGTATGTCCCAGATCCGAGTTATGTCATCAATCACTCTGAGTTAGTCGTTGGTACCTACTTGACTTACGAGGAATGACCTATGTCCATTTTGGATCAGAGAGAGAAGATACTCAAGAATCGGACTATCTGTCTTGTTCGTGTTGCTTGGGGGCATCACTCTTTGGGAGAGTCGACGTAGGAGCGCGAGGACGATATTCAATCTCGGTACCCGCACATATTTGACTAATAAGGTATATTTTTTTCTATGCCTTCACATCTTTCATTACGTGAACGACAAGCTCTCGTAAGGGATAAAGTCGCTTCGCTTTATTATAGGTATTATTTTTATACTTATTTGTATGTATGTGTAGATTGCTTGTAGATAGTTGTTGCTTGCTTTGACATTTCTAGATAACCTTGAGATTGAATTTCGAGGATAAAACTTTTCTAAGGTGGGTAGAGATGTCACTCTCCATTTCCAATATATGTATTTGGAGCGTAATTATTGTCTTGCTAGCGTAGTTACATGTTGTAGAGAGACTAGGCTCATTCTTTGGTTCACTTGACTCTTGGTTTATTTGTTTGGTTTGGTTTTATCATAAGTTAAACACATGGTCCAAATCTCAAATCCTCCATATATAACCCAACTTTATTCTCTTTCCTCTTATTTTTTCTCTTATATTCTCTCCTTTAGGTTTTCCTCTCCCCCTCCATAGGCAAGTACATCTTGCAAGAAATGGAAAAATCCTTTATATTTTTGTTTTATTATATTTCGTATATGATTTCCCATGCATTTAGAACTTGGTATTTTTGGTTTTGGTGGATGGATTAGTGTAGATCTAAATTTTAAGTTCTAGGATTTTTTTGTGTTCTTGGGTTTTGATCTCTTAAAACTAAATATTTTCAAAAACTTATTGTTCTATGTTGATGAGCACTTGATTTTAAGTGGTTTAGAACTTTATTTTGCTGGATTTGGACTTTGTTTGAGGTTTCTGTGGAAGAAGCAAGGTTTAAGTTTTGGAGCTTTTCTGTGGCCAAACTTGCTGGATTGGGACGAAGGAGCTCCATGCGCCCAAAAGATTGCATGCGTCGTAGACTCCTCGCCTAGCAAATTTTATGCGGCCATCTTGTTGGACGTATGGAATAGATTTCTGTACATGCGTTCCTTTGCCAAATGTTTAAAAATTGAACGAATAAAATTTCTCTAAGTCCCAAAAGATTTTATGCGGCCAAGTATTCATGCGGCCCAGCGGAGCATGCGGCCTAGTCGACCAAGCAGCCAGGAGCTATGCGTCTCTCTTTCTGGACGCATAACTACTGACTGACTCGGCACAACTTTTTCTACTTTTGTCTTTTCTTCTGTCACTTTTATCACATGACACATCAGTCAATTTTTTGACTTGACTTTCATTTATTGTTTGTCACATCACACGTTTCTCGAAGAGAGGACTTGGCTCTGATGTGGCATGTTGGTTTATGCAGCCCGTTTGGTCATATGGCCAACTGACTCATGCGATAACTGCTTCTATGCGTCCATTTTAACACATGTTTGGTTTAATATTTCTGTTTGATTAAACAATTTTGATGCTATTGTGTTAACTTAGAAATGACTTGTATGACCCAGATGTGACCATGTGCTAAATGACTAAGTAACTGACATGAGCCTATAGATATGGCCCTATATGTACTTACTTGCTGATTAGGCTACTTTTCTTGGATCGTCTTATTATATATTGGATAGAATAAGGGACGTAGTTCAACTCGAGGGAGGGTCTGCAATTTTGGTCCTTGTTTGGTTTAAGGATTGTGGATCCGATCTCGAGGATTTCTTGCACTACTCTTATTTATCTATCGATATAATAAAGTGACAAAATTATTGTGACCAACATTTGCTTGTCCAATCCTGAATATATTGCTACTTGATAACTTATCTACAACCTTGATATTAGAACTCATTCTTACCCTGACTATTGTATCCGTTCTGATATACTTGATCGCACCAAGAGTGCTACTTGATATATAGTGAGCCGTCGTGCCATATACACTTGCTACGTGATATATAATTATTTCTTTGCACGGATCTGGTAGTTGACAGTGACTTTAGTCGTGGCTAGATAGTATTGATTATCACATCACACTTAGTGAATCCAGATTTAAATTTAAGAGACAATATGGATTCATATCAAGAGTGCCCGTACTTAAAAGTACGATATTTAGGAAGGAATATTCATGTGACCATGACATGAGATTCTAAATCACCTAGGGTTAACTAGGCAAATTAAATTATAGAGCATTGGGAGGGAACGATATCTCTAGATCGTGCATGTCGAACCACCCTAAGTTAGCTGGGAGTAAAGGCTAGCCACTACAGATATTGTATATCATCCGCACTAGCGGAGTGCAGTATCTGACTTGTTTATAAGCCGAGCCAGTGTCTTTCCTATAGAAAGCTTGGAACTGCTACTGATTATTAAATTTGCCCAGGGCCCTTATAAGGAACTGGTGCATCATATATTCTTGCTTGTATATCATTAGTTCAGCCAACCATGCTCGATTATGGCACGATCTGAGGATACTCATATATTGCATTACTGGGATAACCCAGAGATCACATATCAAGCTGTAACACATATTTGGTCGTTAAATCTATTTTAGTTAGAGAAGTGGACTGTTACAACATGAAGGTTCAACTCATGTCCATGTTTGGTTGTTGAGTTGCGCTATTGTGTTACAACGGGACACAGACCAAAGCTACTTATTATCTTTATGTTATTTTAATTAATATTGTATCCCTGCTTGGGTATTGTGCTTCTGTTGAGTGAAATTAGGGACATAGGCTATCGTGGCATGATAGTTTAACTTATGTCTTTATTTGGTTATTGGGTTGCGCTATTATGTTACGATAGCCTGTGGACTGAAACTACAACGCAGAGTTATTCTAGCTTGACCATAATCAAGGGACGTATCCTATCTTGATGTGATATGGCACTTTATGTCCTTGTTTGGTGAAGGGGTGTCATGTCATATCATGGATGGGATATATGACATTGATTGTTGGTTTAAGCATCTCATGCTATAGAACTAGTTTTGTGTCTTTATTTCATGCTTCCTTTATGGTAATTGCTATTTGGGATCTGACCCCACTGGTTTTGCATAGCCAGATTTAGAGCCAACACCTGAGGATCAAGCGTATCTCACCCTCACTGATGGCACGCACCAGAAGGATGTTTGCTGAGGGTTACGGGTGGGTTCCTTCATTCAATGCTCATCTTTTGTAAACTATAATCATTTGGACGTTTAGCCAACCGACACATGTTAGCCGGATAATCTGGACACTAGTTTTCTACATGACATATAATATATTCAGACTGCAGCTGACTCACTGTCATGTATACTTGTGATTGTGTATCTGGCATATCACTCGTAATTGCTAGATTTCTAGAATATTCTGATGCGGCATTGGGGATGCTTTACTGCTTATTTTAAAATATTCTATATTATTGCTACTTGTTTGAGTGATTGAGATATAGAAGTTCTTGACCCTAAAAGACTTGATTGTAATATACACCCCTTGTCTCTAGACAACCTTAATACATTGTGGGTCGCTTCAGTATTTCATAAGGTGTGGTTGGCTGAGTCATTCCCCCGCTCTCCAGTATTCTGGTTCTAGGGCATGAAAAATATATAAGGCTAAAAGGAGCTCAAGACCGTGGTCAAGAGTTATGGAGAACTCTGGACCAAAGTTGACATCTTGGAGAAGGTCGTTGCAAACGGTCGACCTTCAAGTTGGGAGGCACCAAGAAAGAAGATCCTCGAACCGAAACCCTTCAGTCGGGTGCAAGATGCCAATGAAGTAAAAAACTTTTTCTTGAAAGTGGAGTGATATTTTAAGGCATTGCACATCGAGGATGAGGTTGAAAAGGTAAATATTACTGTACTTTACCGATGATGCTATGTTGTGGTGGTATATAGTTGTATGAAATAGAAAAGTATTTGTGCTCAATTGAGACTTTAAAGGACCTCAAGAAGGAAATCAAATCTTGGTTCTACTAGAAGAATATGGAGTCACGGCAAACAAGAGCTTACGGCAACTCAAGTGCACGATGATAGTCAAAGCGTACATTATGAAATTTACACGTTTGATACTCGTGATATCTATCATTGGCGAGAAGGATCGCTAGTTCTTCTTCCTCGATGAACTTCAAACCGTGAGCAGCTCATGAATTGCAACAACAGAGGATGCAAGACTTGAACACCACCGTAGCAGCGGCCAGAGGCTTGTCGAGTACAGGTGGAATGACAATAATTAATGTCAAGGCCAAGACAAAGACCACCAAGGAGAATGGTGCGTGATCGAGTCCGTCCGAAGGAAAGAAGCGTAAAAAGGCCCAATCTGAGATATTAGTTTTGTGCTTTATATATGGATAGTCACTATTCTCGGGATTGAAAAAAATGGATTAAACATGTCAATATCGTCCAAAGCAAGGAGGTGGGGAGTGCACATGGGAGCATTGTGCTTACTCAACACCATAATGGCTAAGTATATTATATCAGACTCCGAGCAAGGAGCTCACGTACGTTGACGTGAGGATTAGTGGCATGAGCACACATGGGTTAGTCGATACGAGGGCTACTCATAACTTTATTTCGGATGCTGAAGTCCATCGCTTCGGTCTAGCATTGGAAAAAGATTCAAGCAAGATGAAGTCAGTTAATTTGGAGGTGCACCCCATGCAGTAGTAGGCAAGAGAGTTCGCATAGAGGTAGGACACTGGTTTGGTGGTGCTAATTTTACTACTATATCTTTAGAAAATTTCAAGATGATCTTGACAGGGATATACTTTTCGTGACGAAGGCATTTCCGATGCCACACTTGGGAGTCATCAACTTTATGAAGGAGGGATCGTCAAGAATTGTGAAAGTAGTGCAAGGTGAGGCATGAAAGGGAAAAGTATTTCTGTCAATTATTTAAAGGAGAGTAATTAAAGAAAGATGATATACTTGGTAGTGATCGAGATAACGGAGGACTTTGAGGAGGAAGACCTTCCAAGCGCTAGCGAAACCAAAAGTGTTGTAAAGGAGTGTCCCGAGGAGTCACTTTCGCCAAAGGAGGTAGATTGTGCTACCAAGCTGGACACGAGTAAGGAGAAGCATATCATGGACTACGAGGAGGCAGATGTAACAATGATGTATATTAAAGAGGAGTGCTCTTGTAAGGAGTTGTTCAAGGATCATGATGGACGTTCGGATCAACAAAGTTGTAATATGACTCGCATGCACTGAGGTGCGAAGAATTATGTGCACCCACGAGATAAGGTTGATCGATCACCTGATTGCCTACTTGACCTTCTTTATTTGGCGAGGAGGGTATAGACCATGGTGAAAGATGAAGCGGCGAACAAATTAGCTTTCGATCTTAAGAAGAAGATGTAAAAGTCCAGAAAGGCCAGCACGAGAAGGACAAAGAGAGAACGACACGAAATGACTATGACTACGAAAATAAAAGCCGTTCAGAGATGGTGCACCTGTCGACGAGGACATCGATAAAACAGTAGGAAAGAATGCCAGGTGGAATATTTCTTTGCTCCACTGAGATGATTTTGTAACATATACCAAGCTAAAGAGTTTAGTTGAAAAGCTCAAAAATTCTCCGAAATATGGTGGAGTCCCCTTGAACTATCATAAGACTTCTCCAAGTTTTCAGAAATTCTACAATATTTCATTATTCCAATATCATAGGCCTGGAAGTTTCTCTTTTTGAAGTTTCCTGTAAAGGACTAGATATTTTATGTAAGGCTCTTGAGGTCCTATAATTAAGGTGGGGCCTTATTTGCTCCTCACCATCCAAGAAGTTATAAATTCTCTCAAGTATAGTAAAGTTTTCAACATTTTAATACATTTCTCTTTTGTTCAATATTTTTGCATTCTCGCCTTAGCGACCTAGCCAAATATTTGGAGAATGCTTGCACAGGTCTTCGAGAAGAACGTTTGTGCGTTGCATTGAATGATATGTATGCAAAATACTAAGTCAGTGATAACAAGGACATGATCGTATAAGGGCCAAGTGATATGAATGGATCAAATGTGCACATTACTTCACCTAACTAACTTGTCAAAATGGTTAACCCAAATGTAATAGATCATCTACATATAAATTGATAAAACTTTTATCCCACAATCGATGTGGGACTAAATTTTTGGGGTTCACAATCTATCACACTCAATCAAACGTCCTCGTTGCAACTAGTCCATACAAATTGTTCAATCTTCCTCTGGTGGAACAAGATTCACTATGTAGCTTTTATATCATGTCAATAAAATAAGGTGAAATGAGAATGCCTAATTTACATGTTTTCCACTCTCTTGGCCTCTGGGTGAAAGTAATTATTATTTTGTTGTGGGAGTCCACTTGCAATCACCTCATTATTCAGCATAATAAAAATGAGTTTACAAACTTCAGACAAGATCATTATCCCCTATATATGATCCTTATTTACTAACATTAATAAGAGAATATCAACCATATATAAATTATAATCCTTACCTCCTTGATTAAACAACTAATACTCTCTCTCTCTCTCTCTCTCTCTCTCTCTCTCTTTATATATATACTAGTAAATGAACGTGCGTTGCACGTAAAATATTTTTTCTAATATTGTTTAAAATAGTTAAATATTTTAAAATTAAGATTTGTTATATATATATATATATATATATATATATATGGTCCTTCTACAATACAAGCATTGTATCGATACATTCCATACAATTGCATTGTAAAATTGTAAAAGTACAAGAAAGTTCTTCTAATCTGAACCATTGGATCAACAATCAATAGTTCAGATTTTGCTTGTATCGATACAAAGTTTGTATTTAAGAATTTTATATATATATATATATATATATATATATATATATATATATATATATATATATATATATATATAAAATAGATTTACAAAATTCATTAATATTACTGAAAAATTTAATAAAAATTTAAATTATATTAAAATAGCTTAAATTTGATTTGAATATATTTAAACTAAAATTTGCTATATATATATATATATATATACCTTAAGTAGAAATATCTTAAAATTATTATAATTACCTAAATATATATTCAATTATATCTATATCTATATCTATATATATATATATAGATATAATTGAATATATATTTAGGTAATTATAATAATTTTAAGATATTTCTACTTAAGGTATATATATATATATATATATATATATATATATATATATATATATATATATATATATATATATATATATATGATTTTAAGATGTTTTTTAAAATTAAATTATTAATTATGTAATAATTATGAATTACGTGAAAAAAAGAGCGGGATATGGATGATGAGAAAAAGAGTGGGTTATGGATAAAGAGAAGGAAGTTGGTTTTAGATTTTTTTTTTTTTGAGTACTTATTCATTGTTGGACGGATAAGACGATACTTTATATATATATATATATATATATATATATATATATATATATATATGTGTGTGTGTGTGTGTGTGTATGTGTGTGTGTGTGTGTATTTTATAAATAATTATTAGTAAGACTAAAAGACAACTGATATATTTATTATAATATTTATTAAGACTACTTAGGTACTCCAAAAGATAAATCCTTAATTATTCTAAAATTATTATAATATATATATTATTTAATACTTAAGACTATTTATGAAGACAAAAGGATAACTCTTGTAATTACCTAGTAGTCACTATTAACTTTAGTTAACACTTTTAATTAGTTAATATATGCAAAGGTATATTTAGGAAAAAAGAGTTTCACAGTGAAGTCAATTTTTGGCATTATATTGTAGTATAGACATATAGATATTATTTAAACCTAAGACTATTTATGAAGACCAAATGATAATTTTTGTAATTACACGGTTGTCCCTAATCACTTTAGTGAACAATTTTAATTAGTTAATATATGCAAGGGTATATTTGAAAAAAAGTTTCAGTATATATAGACTTTCACATCGCATGTGCACCCATGTGCACTTGTACACTCTATTCCTATTGGTCCACATGTGCATGGCTCATGTAGAAAAATGAGCACTATGACTCATATCTCGTTTACCCATATATATATATATATATATATATATATATATATATATATATATATATATATATATGAGCCATAGGCTCATATTTGTATATGAGACATACACATGTGGACCAATAAGAATGGATTCCTACGTCCCATGTGCACCCATGTGCACTAGTATACTATATTCCTATTGGTCCACATGTGCATTGGCTTATGTAGGAATATGAGCCTTTGGCTCATATCTCTTTTTTCATATATATATATATATATATATATATATATATATATATATATATATATAGAGAGAGAGAGAGAGAGAGAGCGCCAATGATCTTTAGATCAAGTGGTTAGAGTGAAGCATATCCTCCTAAGACTCAGGTTCGAGCAACGGGGAAAGCACATTTTATTTTCTGTAGAAAAATTAATGTGAGGGCAGCCGTATGCATGTCGAGTGCGGATGTGATGCAAGTACGGTGCAGTGCAGGCATTCGGACTAGGAGTGTGGCCTATGGATCGTGTTTGTAGGTCTTTGAACCAGGAATCTGTAACACAATTATATATATATATATATATATATATAGTTTATTTGGTAAGTTGGAGGGGGGGAATATTAAGGTATTATAACCTATAACTTGTTAAATTATTGATTACTGCTACCTTGTCTATCTGCGGGCCAGCTCGTCCGTCGTGTGTCGTCGTACCATTGACAGGTCAACCAACATGGGACCCATGAATGCGTGAGGGGGGGAGAGGAGGGGCAATAGGGTGCGGCCACGCAACGGGTGGACCAGTCTGCCTGCAGGAAAATGAGCTTTATCCTAAATTATTAGGATCAGCAATAAGAATGGCAAGAACATCAAGATAAGTTCCATCTAAATACATATTTCGAGTATCCATGTTTAAAGATACAGAAATTTAGACTTAGATCTCACATAAGTTATAAAATTAGTATTTGTGTCTCCAATATAATCAGTAACATTTTTTGTCTCAAAAGTGTCACGAAAAGTGTAGCAAAAATGTCACGAAAAGTGTACCAATAGTGTCACTAATTATGTTTTATGACACTTTTGAGATCCAAATACTAATTATTATTTTTTGGAGATCCAAATATTAATTTTATAACTTATGTAAGACCTAAAGTCTAAATTTCCCTTAAAGATATTCGCATGGAGAAACTTTACTACCGCTTCGAACACCAGAATACAAAATCTCCTTCACCAAAACTGACTAATCCATCTCCAGCACAATATAGCAAATGCATTCCTTGCCATAAACTCTCCCATTATTGCATTTGTTGTATATCTTTCTTAAAACGAAAAACCTATTTGTCACGGCAGGTGCACCGGCTGTATACTCGCGCGACCAAGAATGCTGTCGCAGTTGCCACCACCCACCATCCAGCACCGCCGACGTTGGAGGAGAGCCGGAGAATTTGAGGGGGAGGTTGTCCAGCTAATACTATCTGGTCCATGTCCCCCTTTATGACATGTGGGCTCCATCAAGTAAATAATTAAAAAATATTCAAAAGTACATGCAAATAGGAGGAGGGACAGAAGATCGGACAGTATTAGTCGGACAGTTGATCTGGTCCCTTCATGTGCCTTCATTTCTATTTAAACCTATTTATCTGTTAATTAGAGGGGGGGGGGGGGGGGGCTTGATTCATTCCCATTTCCCCCACAGAATTTCTCTTCCATTTCCTTCCTCTCCTTCTCATCTCTTCCCATACATATCTAGAAACCAAGGAAGCCTCCAGTGATACCAAGCGGCACGAACCCATAAGAAGATGCACACGAGTAGCCCCCATGCTTGCTGCCCACTTGTGGGCTATTGTCCAGCAGTTTAGAACCCCTTGCAGGCCCTCTTGCTAACCCGTTTGACCCTCCTTCACACACCACTTGGTAGCAGCACCTCTTGACCTCCTTTGTGCATAACTTTAGCATGTTTCCAAGTTGTATTCAGACTGTACACGCAATAGTAGCCTGAATTCAGCCCTTCCGTTCAAGTAAATCTCTCTCCTTAAACAACCAATTTCTATTCTCCAAATTCATCCCCTGTACAAAAACTAAGTTCGGATCACTCTCTCGAAACCGTTAACAAAAATGTTTATCTCTAAAAAAATTCGAGAAAAAATCTGCACATAAACCGCGAATAATCTCTTAGGACAGTACTTCATATACAACTTTTCCAAAAATTGGTAAAACTAAACTTTGTTATTTTTGTTTACAGGAATCAAAAAAAATATTCTAACAACATCCAGTCTTCCTTAAGAAAATGCATCACCCATGGAGCCACCATTATGATCAAGGCCGGTCTAAAAATTTTGCGGAAAATTTCAGTGAGAGCATAAAAGTTTAATATATTTAAAAAAAAAAGCATAAAAGTTTCCAAAATTACATCAAAAAGCATTAAAACGCCCTTTCAAATGACGTTTTACGCTTTTCCGTTAATAAATTTTAACTCCTTTAACGGAGCAGAAAAAGAAAAAAAAATTAATAAATAAAATAATACAAAACGTCCTTTAAAGGACGTTTTCTATTTTTTTTTTTTTTTTTTCCTCTCTCTCCTCTCTCCTCTCTCCTCTCACCTCTGTGGAAATAGGAATAGGAATAGGCCCTTGAAGCAAGTTTGAATGGAGATCTAGAGTATACATTGAATCGGGAAAAATAGGATAGGACCTTCCACAGAGGTGAACTGGTTATGAGAGAGATTCAAAATCAATTCTTCTCCAATCCCCTTCAAATCTCTTCCAATCTCCCATATCCAATTGGGTATTGCACCGCTGATTCTATTGCTCGAAAGGTCGAGAGATTCCATCTGGTATTGATACCTCAAGAAACTCGGGAACAGAAAGACAAGCTCAGGTCCTTAATCCTCGGGGCGGCCTTGGCAAGAACTTGAGTCAGACGCCCGACGCTCTCCGAGATGTTAACATAGTCGAGATATAGCTGCTCCAAGCTGAAGAGATTCTGAACCAGCATCTCGAAATTAGGATCCTTGATCTGAAGATTCCCGTTGTAGGAGAGGTCGAGGGAGACGAGTTTGGTGAGGCGTGAGACTCCCACTGGGATCTGGCGGGAGAAGCCGGAGTTGGAGAGGTTGAGGCGGGTGAGGTTGGGAAGGTTCTCGAAGCCGGATGAGGGGATGGGGATTCCGTCGAAATTATAGTTGTAGGCGAGGTTGAGGGACTCGAGGGAGGTGATGTCAAAGAGGGATGACCCGATCGGTCCAGATAGGTTGCGATGGGCAAGGTCGAGGGAGGTGATGAGGCGGCCGCGGGTCGAGGTCGAGAGAGGAGAGCCGAGCGGAGAGGGAGAGGGAGAGGGAGAGAGGAGAGGAGAGCCGAGCGGAGAGGGAGAGGGAGAGGGACAGAGGAGAGGGGAGTCTGAGAAGAGGGGAGAGAGAGAGAGAGCAGTCTGACGAGGAGAGGAGAGAGAAGTCCTCTGGAAAAAAAAAATTTATTTAAAGGAAAACGTCCTTACGACCTTCGTAGGGACGTTTTCCTTTAAATAATATTTTTTTTTTCAAGAGGGAATGAGCGGGAGAGGTTAAAATATTAATTAAAAAAATTTTAAAAATTGCAAAATGTCCTTTTGAAGGACGTTTTCTATTATTTTAGCTTTATTTAATATTTTTTTTCAGAGGGGCTCGGAGAGAGGAGAGAAGAGAGAGAGAGAGAGAGGAGAGAGAGGGAAAAAAAAATAATAAAAAATATAAAACGTCCTTTTGAAGGACGTTTTGTATTATTTTATTTATAAATTTTTTTCTTTTTCTGCTCCGTTAACGGAGTTAAAATTCATTGACGGAAAAGCGTAAAACGTCCTTTGAAAGGGCGTTTTAATGCTTTTGATGTAATTTTAGAAACTTTTATGCTTTTTTTATAAATATATTAAACTTTTATGTTCTTACTGAAATTTTTCGAAAATTTTGAGTGTCAGGGTAAAAATTATAATAGTATCCTCCTAAAAATATATAGAACAAAAATTTATATATATATATATATATATATATATATATATATATATGTGTGTGTGTGTGTGTGTGTGTGCGCGCGCAGCGCGCGCATATGCGTGCGCACACGTCAAGCCTAGTCTTCACCATGATTTTTTTTCGAAAAATTTCGTTCAGAACAACGAAAATAATAAAAATCTCACTCAGAGCATACAAGTTTAAAAAATTTCAAAAATAGTATCATAACGTCCTTCGTAAGGACGTTTTACGGTTTTCAAAAAAATTCCGTCGAATAATGTTAAAAAAAAAACTCCGTTAAAAAAAAAGGAAAATGTCCTTTGGAATGACGTTTTTTCTAGGAAAAACGTCCTTCCAAAGGACGTTTTCCTTCTTTCTTTTTTTTAAACTCTCTCTCTCCTCTCTCTCACTCACATTCTCTCTCTTCTCTATTCTCTCTCTGCTCACTCACTCACTCTCACTCACCCGTTTTATTTTTTTTAAAATCGTTAACTCTCTCTTCTCTCTTCTCTCTTCTCTCTCTGCTCACTCATAGTTCAATATATATTTTACATGTAGTAAAATTTACACTACCTATATAGAATTATATGTAGCGAAATTTACACTACCTATATAGAACATTTCCAATGTGCCATATTAAATTGTAAAATGTTTCACGCGTAGCGTAGAGTAAAACACAGAATAATTAAAGGTAAAACGAATTAATAAGTAGATTTGGGGGCAAGAATTCATACTTGAGGAAATACTCAAAGAGAGTACTAGATCCAATCCTCCCAAAGAATCCCCATATGCTAGTCATCGAAACGAAGATCGAAACATCGACATACCCCATGGCCAGTCCCATCTGTCCCATATCGTTCATCACCGCGAGTCCGGTACCGACATCGCACAAGAAGGGAACGAGAGAGAGAGAGAGAGAGAGAGAGAGAGAGAGAGTGTGTCACGCCCCAGTCCCAAAATACCGAGGGACTGGACGCGTGATAATGGCCAGCAGCATGCACCGATGGACAAACCCAATTTAATGGATCCATCGGGCATACTTAAGCTGTATTATATCAGTCAGGGTTTTACTATTCTCATCCACAGATATAAGATAGCAACATAAGCAAAAGAATATTAAACAACAACAGTCAAAGTAAATAAAATCGGAGAACAATCCGATATTAAGTCTGTTTACACAAGTTCTCAAAGACAGGAAATAAAGAGTTCAGTTAAATAGAAAATAAGTCTATTTGCCATAATATTGAGCATGGTGAAGCAATTGTTCAGGAGAAGTCCTCAGCGATCACCTCGTCTTCAGGTTCGGGTACTGCTCCGAGTAATGCTCCTGTTCCGTACACCTCTGGGTAGATCTCGTCTGCTAAATCTGGGGACATAATCTATTCCAGGTCCTCAGGGGACATAGCAAGGTACAGAAAACACAAGCCAAATATAATGCATTGCAGAAATAAAGGAACAACAGGGTAAGTAACTAACCAGCTAAGTGATCATGCAAGATGAGAGTTATTAATCATACTTCAGGCTGAGACTACTACAGGATCAGTGACAAGAAACCATAGCAGTATTTTTTTCTCGAAGGGCCAGTACAGGTGCCAAAGTTCTGTGTCAGAGACTAGGACACTTCCAGATAACCATATATATAAAATAATCAGCCTTGATATGGTAATACTCTCCCCACCCAATGTAATCTCACGTCACAGTTCTCAATGTTCATGTTACGCAAGATTAGAACTAATGCAGTTAGTCATTTATTAAGTTCTAAGAAAATAAACTTAAATCCTGAAATCTATACAAAACCTCCTTGAATAATCAGGAAGATTCTATATCATGCTTTGTGTCAGGTGTCCTGGGTATAAAGTACTGGATAGGGAAAGTACAACAGTCACAGAATTTAAAGCAAGAGAATCAAAATGAATCAATAACTGCATTTTATGGCAAGGTACACTTGCCTGGGTTTTCAGCTCCAAGTGTAGCTCTGGCAATAGCTGAATTTGCAGGCAGTACTCCGGCTGCTGAAACAAACATCACCATTAGATCCAGAAAATATTAATCAGCTAGGAACGCCTGTCCTTGAGTCCAATTTGGAGACAAGGGAAAAAACGTCATTTTCGGGTCAAGGCGGGGTCCAAATGTGGACCGCTTTGCACCGAAAAACGCGTCAGGGTCAAAGGTCTCAAAAACAGTCAAACTTAGTGTCAACAGGTCAGGAACGATGATACGAACCCAACGGAACTTCCGGAATTGGATTCCGATGAGCCGTTCTCAAAATCGCCCGTCGGGTGGAGCCTATGGGGCCCACGACACGCGATTTTGTCAACGTTCTCAGAATCGAACCAAACTTGGCTCACAGGACCAGCGTATTGCTACGAGTCCGATGGCGCAAGTTTCGTCTCGATCCGACGTGTATACACTAAGTTATAATAAGATCCAGAAAAGTCGGATACGGGACGATGTCCGCGGATACGCACTGATTTCGGTGTGCACGCACATCCGAATCAGCTTCTGCGAAATCCCGCACGTCCGTATCAACGACGCGCACGCATCGGTGAAGACCGCACGCGACCAAGTCTTCCCGTTTGGCGGGGCGTACTCAGTTCCGGGGTGAAACAGGGTCTAGTTTTTTCTGTTTTTGGATCGCGGTGCACGATCACCACAGGACGCGATGCCCCGAGCGGTTTGTCCGGGCACCGAGAGGGTCATACAAGCTACGCAATACAATTTACGGAATCGAATTTCGAGCTACGAGCAAAAAGTTACGGATACCTGAAGTGGACCTGAAAACCAAGTTCGAATCGTGTCCGACACGCGATTCACTGTGTCCGAGTACTGTTCACTAGGGTTAGGGTTTCCCTGTGTCCGGCCTTCTGTGTCGAGTCTTCCTGTATCCGTGTCTGTGTCCTCGGTTAGGGTTTAGTGCTCAGGCGGCTGGGCTTCGCCGGAGCAGGCCGAGGAAGGGCTGGGGGCGGGCTGCTGCGGGCTTGGCGAGGTCGGAGAGCAGCGCGGCGGCCGGAGGGAGGCGGAGTACTCGTCGGCGGAGGAGAGGAGAAATGGCTCGGCGAGGGGTTTTATAGAGGGGTTGAAGGAGGCGGAGCGGCGGCGGTTGAACGGGGGAGGCGGCCGGACAGGGGAGCCGGAGCGGCGCTGGGCAGTGAACGGGCGGCGGGTGCGGCCGGCGGAGCGGAAGCGGCAGGGTCGGGCGGCTGACCGTTTGGGGGAGAAGGAGTTTGCGGGTCGGGTCGGGTGGACGGGTCGGGTTCTAACGGATCCGGCCCGATCCGATACTAAGGCGGGTCGGGTTTGGGTTAACGGGTCGGGTCTGGGTTTGACCCGGATCCGACCCGATAAGGAATTGGTTTAATAATAAACCCGGTTTGGTTCAACTTGGTTTGGTTTGGTTTATTTAATAAAAATCTGGTTTATTTTGGTTTAATTAATTTAATTAATATTTAGGGCTTTAAAAATCCATCCGGGGTCCAATAAATTCTCAGAAAAATACCCCATGCTCGGTTTTTAATTTTACACCATAAAATATTATTTTTATAATATTTTAATATTAATTATTAACATTTAAAAATCCTTTAATAATTAAAGAACATGAATTTAATTCCAGAAAATCCAAGAAAATTTCAAAAAATTTAGAAAAATTTAATTTAAAATTCTTTGAAAAATCAGGGGATTACAGAGAGTGAGAGTGAGAGTGAGAGAGAGAGAGAGAGAGAGAGAGAGAGAGAGTTAGCGGGTGAGAGAGAATGAGAGAAGAGAGAGAGAGAGAGTGAGAGTGAGAGGAGAGGAGAAGAGAGAAGAGAGAGAGTGTGAGTGAGAGAGAGGAAAGAGAGAGAGTTAACATTTAAAAAAAAATAAAACGGGTGAGTGAGAGTGAGTGAGTTAGAGAGTGAGCAGAGAGAGAATAGAGAAGAGAGAGTGTGAGTGAGAGAGAGTTAAAAAAAAATGTCATTTGGAAGGACGTTTAGGAAAAACGTCCTAGAAAAAATGTCATTCCAAAGGATGTTTTTCTAATTTTTTTTTTTTTTTTTTTTAACGGAGTCTTTTTTTTAATGACAGTGGATGAAATTTTCTTGGAAACCGTAAAACGTCCTTACAAAGGACGTTATGATGCTATTTTTGAAAATTTTTAAACTTGTATGCTTTGAGTGAGATTTTTATTATTTTCGTTGCTCTGAACAAAATTTTCTGTTTATTTTCCAAAAATATCCTTACATATATGTTATAATGCAAAAAATATTATATTCTACTTACTAAAGGTAATTAGGTACTTACAAACCTTTGTTATTCTTGAATCCAAAATGCATGCGGGGCCACCTATCCACCCTCAACCAAATCCAACTAGCCTAACCCTCTCCTTTTCCTCCCCCCTTTCTCTCTCACACACCCGTTCTCCTCCTCTCTTCTCTCTCGTCCTCTCTCTACTTTCCCTCTTGCTTTCTTGGTCCCGTA
This sequence comes from Iris macrosiphon, assembly GCA_036927795.1. Lineage (NCBI taxonomy): Eukaryota > Viridiplantae > Streptophyta > Magnoliopsida > Asparagales > Iridaceae > Iris > Iris macrosiphon. The sequence continues at coordinate 47,001,129 of JAYESA010000007.1, forward strand.
CTCCTACCGACACCCCCGTCTGTGCACTGCACCCTCCTTTCGGTCTATGCCTGCATGTCCCTTCCCCTCACGGCCACCCTCTCGGCTGGACGCCGCGCCCCCTGCTCGACCCCTCTCCCCCCTCGCCTCCTCTTTCCAGCCACACCGAGTCCCCTTCATCATTCCTTCTGTAAAAAAAGAAAAGGAAGAAGTAAAGAAGGATTTTGAAGGAGGAGTAAGAAGGAGGAACAAGTAGGAGGAGAAACAAGATGAAGAAGGAGAAGTATTGGAAAATAATTTCAATTGCTCGGTGAGTGTATTGTTTTAGAAGTTATGGAAGTTTTTTGAGAAGTGGATTGCAATTATGCAAATTTTGGAGGGTTTCAAAGAGTGTCGTAGCTCTGTGGCGGACGACGCTCAGCTAGAGATTACTAGCATTACCGCTGCTTTGTAGAATATTGGATATGATATTGAGGTTTGTGATTGTGATCGATATCGGTTACGAGGACAGTATTCAATTAACAAAGGCATGTAGATTTTTTTTTTCCTTTGTATTTTTTTGTCGAATGATATTTGACTCGTTTCTGCCGTGCACCTGCTGTGCACGTGGGGCAGAGCATGGCGTACCGCCTTCGGAGCATGCCAATTTCAGCCGCCATCCACCCTTCCTCCAGCTCCGTCGTATACTCCTCCTCCTCCTACTCCTACGACGACAACAACAACGCCCCATGGAGCCCCCCATCTCCTCCCACCACTCCGTCCTTCCCTCGACCGCTCCTCCCTCCCCCACCGCGTGCTCCGTCCTCCCTCCAGCGCGTGTGCACAACGGGTTGCACGGCGGAAGCGAGCTAAATAGAAAGGTTGGTTTTTTTATCTGATCCTTCCATGTATTTTTTTTTATTGTATTAATTATGGACCAATATTTGATTTAGACACACAAGTGATAAATATTTGATTATATAATAGCAAGAAGAAAATATGGATTTCTTTCTACGGATCTCATTAACAATAATTTTGTGTTTACATTAGAATAATAAATTATTTTGTATTGTTAATATCATTCTGCTTGCATGTTAGAATGATATTAATTTAATTATATTCTATTTTCAAGTATATTATTAAATCTTTTGTGTTGTTACAAATTCCACTATACCAACAGTAGGCCTTGATGGTTAAAATCTTAATCACAATTGTTTTATGTTGTTACAAATTGTTTTGTACGTTTTTCGATCCCAAGTCGGATAAATGAGAAAGGTAAAAATAATATAATTAAATTGTCCGTTCAAAAAAATTGATGGATTCCATATCGTATAATAATGCACATGTGTCTATTTGTCTTTGTTAGCTTACCTAATTATAGTTAGTTAGTTATCATAGATTGATTGTGAATATCTCTTAGCATATGTTAGCCTACCTAATTATAGTTAGTTAGTTATCATAGATTGATTGTGAATATCTCTTAGCATAATTATTGTTAGCAAAGTTTAACCAAACTCTTGTATATATATCTCTGTTGTTAATATGAAGAGCACGGGTTTCAATCTCCTTTGTATATAATTATTGTTAGCCATCCACATTTGATGCTTTGTCGTCTACTCTTTGGCACTATCGATTAGGACACCCAGGAGTTTCTATTTTACATTCTCTTAAGAATAAGAGGGTTATTGATTGTAAGCCCATCTCCCATTCTAGTACTTGTCAATCTTGTGTTTTTGGAAAACATGTGAAACTACCTTTTTATTCTTCTAATGCTTGCACTTTGTCATCTTTTGATATAGTGCATAGTGATATGTGGACATCCCCTGTGTTGAGCTCTGTAGGACATAAGTATTATGTGTTCTTTCTTGATAACTATAGTGATTTTTTGTGGACTTTTCCTATTGGCAAGAAATCGCAAATTTTTTCTCTTTTTCGGCCTTTAGCACATTTATACAAACCCAATTTCACAAACCCATAAAAACATTCCAATGTGACAATGGGACAGAATTTTCTAATAACGCCTTCAAATCTTTTTGTCAACAAAATGGTCTTGAATTCTGTTTCTCTTGTCCCTATACTTCTTCCCAAAATGGAAAAGCCGAACGCAAAATCCGCGCTATTAATAACATCATGCGAACTCTTTTTGTCCACTCTTCAGTCCCATCCGCTCTCTGGCATCACGCCTTGCAAATGGCCACATATCTTCTCAATATAATTCCTCACAAAAATCTTCAGAATCATTCTCCCACGGATATCCTCTACTCTAGAGCCCCTTCCTACGATCACCTTCGACTTTTTGGCTGTCTTTGTTTTCCGTTATTTTTCTCCCAAACAATTAACAAACTCCAAGCTTGTTCCACTCCGTGCATTTTCTTAGGATATCCACCAAATCATAGAGGATACAAGTGTTATGATATTTCTTCCCAACGAATTATCATCTCTCAACACGTCCTTTTTGACGAAACTCGTTTCCCGTTCGCTAAGACCAATCCTTCCACAAATTCGTCATACTCGTTTTTGGATAGTTCCTTGCATCCAAATATTCAACCCCATTTCGAATTTTCCACGCCCATTGCCTATGTCTTTGGGCCGCAACCACCCACTAAGCCCGCCCAGTCGCCTCCGGCATCTTCCATTGGCCCGCTCCCAATGGCCCAAACTTCTCCCCTCCAAAATACCTCTGGCCCGTCCACTCCCAAGCAGTCTGCTACGACCAGCCATCCATCCCTACCACTAAATCCCACTCGTACTATTATCACTCGGAGTATGCATGGGATTTATCGTCCCAAACGCCAATTCAATCTTTCTTCCTCAATCACACCATCACCTCTTCCCCGCAACCCAAAAGCTGCCTTGTCCGACCTAAATTGGAAATCCGCCATGAACGACGAATTTAATGTTCTTCTTAAAAATAATACGTGGGATTTAGTTCCACGTCCATCTAATGTGAATGTCATTCGTTCTATGTGGATTTTTCGTCACAAAAAGAATTCTGACGGTTCTTTTGAGCGGCATAAAGCCCGACTTGTAGGTGATGGCAGGTCTCAGCAGGTTGGCGTGGATTGTGATGAAACATTTAGCCCCGTGGTAAAGCCCGCTACTATTCGTACTGTTCTTAGCATCGCCTTGTGTCATTCTTGGCCGATTCACCAATTGGATGTCACAAATGCGTTTCTGCATGGCCACCTTAACGAAACAGTATACATGCATCAACCACTGGGTTTTCGGGATTCTACACACCCTGACTACGTATGTCTATTGAAGAAGTCGCTTTACGGTCTCAAACAAGCACCCCGTGCCTGGTATCAGCAGTTTGCCGAGTTTGTCGCTACCATTGGTTTTGTTCATAGCAAATCTGATCACTCCCTGTTCATTTACAACCAAGGACCCGACCTAGCCTTTCTTCTACTTTATGTTGATGACATCATCTTGACGACATCATCCACAGCCTTACGTACGTCTATTATGTCTCTTCTGGCTTCAGAATTTGCTATGAAGGATTTGGGACCTCTTAGCTATTTTTTGGGAATTGCAGTTACACGAAATTCTTCCAGACTCTTTCTAAATCAATCAAAATACGCGGAGGAGATTCTCGACAGGGCGGGAATGACGACATGCAATTCTTCTAATACACCTGTTGACACAAAAACCAAGCTCACTCATGATTCGGATCCCCCCTTCGACGATCCGACTCATTATCGGAGTTTAGCGGGTGCATTACAATATCTCACATTCACCCGGCCGGATATATCTTATGCAGTTCAACAAGTATGCTTACACATGCACAATCCTAAAGTCGTGCATATGCACGCTTTAAAGCGGGTGCTTCGGTATATTAAAGACATACTTGACCTTGGCTTGCAACTCTATAAATCATCAGTTTCAAGTCTTATTTCATACACCGATGCAGATTGGGGTGGCTGCCCTGACACTCGATGCTCGACATCCGGTTATTGTATTTTTCTTGGCGAAAACTTACTATCTTGGTCCTCCAAACTTCAACCTACTCTCTCTCGTTCCAGCGCCGAAGTCGAGTACCGAGGAGTCGCCAATGTCGTTTCTGAATCATGTTGGTTACGTAATTTGCTTCTTGAGCTTCATTTTCCGATTCAGAAAGCTACCATCGTTTATTGCGACAATGTTAGTGCCATCTATCTCTCAGGCAATCCGGTTCAACATCAACACACTAAACATATCGAAATGGATATACATTTTGTCCGCAAGAAAGTTGCTCAAGGCCATGTCCGCAAGAAACCTTCCGCTACGACTGCGAGGAAGTGTTAGCCTACCTAATTATAGTTAGTTAGTTATCATAGATTGATTGTGAATATCTCTTAGCATATGTTAGCCTACCTAATTATAGTTAGTTAGTTATCATAGATTGATTGTGAATATCTCTTAGCATAATTATTGTTAGCAAAGTTTAACCAAACTCTTGTATATATATCTCTGTTGTTAATATGAAGAGCACGGGTTTCAATCTCCTTTAGTCTTCCTAAAATAACAACAAGCTAATGATGGTAATTATGCACTCATTCTTAAAATAAAAAATTTAATTGAGATCCTAATAAATGCATGTATATAATGATGCTAATGAATACATGATACTAATGAATGCACTTATTCCTAAAATAGGAAATTTAATTAACATTCTAACCAATCCACTCGATTTGCACTGTTCAAAAAACCGATAGGTCCCATATACTATAATATTTTGCATGTACTTATTAGTCTTCTTAAAATAGCAGCATGCTAATGATGCACTCATTTCTAAAGTAGCAAATTTAATTAAGATGGTAATGAATGCATTTATATAATGATGATAATGAACGCATTCATTACTAAAATATCAAATTTAATTAAGATGTTAACAATTCACTCAATTTGAACCATTCAAAAAAGAAACTAAAACAAACTAACAAAATAATAATATATAAAACTTTTTTAACTTTGCCTATGACAAGTTTTGTCTCGCATTGATTAATTGTCCGCTGAAATAATATGATTAATTGTCTCGCATTGATTAACTTTTTCGATCCCAAGCTCGGATAAAGGAGGGTAAAAGTAATATGATTAATTGTCCGCTGAAATAATTATTATATTGATAACGTGATCAATTAAACATATAATCTATAAATCCATAACATATTTTTCTAACTGTATGATCAAAATACATGTGTAAATTACGTGCAACGCACGTGTGTGTCTATATATATATATATATATATATATATATATATATATATATATATATATATATATATATATATATTGTGTGTGTGTGTATGTTTGTGTGTGTGTGTTGGATCTTGTTTAAGTTATCAAATCTTAATCGTTGATTTAAATAATTCAAATCAATGGTTAAGATTATATAACGTAAATAAGATCTAATGGTTGTTATCATGAGAATGCTTTGCGGATGCAAAAATGATTGGATCCCTCTCTCTCTCTCTCAATATATATATATATATATATATAATTAAAATTTTCTTTAAAATGGATTATTTACACGGATCTTCCTATACTTTATGTTTATTACACAAATCTCTTCTATGCTTTATGTTATAAGGTGGTTAGTGTAATAACCATCTACATAAAACATATGGTAGGTACGTATAATGTAATAAATATAAAACATAGATAAAATTAGTGAAATTATTTTCAAAATAAATGATCTTTGTATAATAAATATAAAATATCGGGAAGGTTAGTGTAGATAATCGCTAAAAATACTAAGTGAAAAACAACTTTACTAAATAATGATTGTTAAGTTATGTTGAATGAGGACTAATATATATATATATATATATATATATATATATATATATATATATATATATATATATATATATATATATTCTCGATATCTTTTAAAATTTTGGATTTGAACTATTGTCAAATCTGAATCAGGGTCGGCCCAGTTGTTAAGATTCCAAACCCACCTCCGAAGCCACCAATTTGTCTATCCTCTCCAAGCTGCATCAACATTCAGTTTATACATGGCTTAGTCATTTGGTTTGTCTTGCATTTGTGATCAAAAGCTAGCATTCACCTCTTTATTGTAGCTCATGATTACCTCTCTTACCAATCCCTAGCTAGATTTTTTTGACATATTGTTTACCACATTATTCCTGTCGCTCCAATTCTCTACAATACTAATATCAAATATCGTTTTCCCTTATTGTTTGCATCCAGTATTATTCAAAATTTTCAATCAATTTTCCATTCCAATGCGATATGCATGCATGCGTCCTCCTACACCTGCCTTGCATTTCCACAGGGAACAATACATACAGCTATTTTCTTATTCATAATCACAACGTACACAAACCATGTCATTGCTCCTAGAATACAAGAGCCCACACGTGGCATCAGTCAGATATGTATCAAGTGAACTTTAACCTAACTTGATACATACAAGCTATGTTTAGTATTCTATTACGTATATTTTATGGTTGACAAATCAATTTTATATCTTAATCTACAAAATTAAAGTAAAACAAAAAAAACATAATATAATATAATAATCTTAGTCATTCAGTAGCATAAGCATCAGTAGCTTAACCCACTCCTCATGAAAAATAAGTTGTCATATCCCTATCTTTCATATGGATATTGACGTATTTTTATATTTTCAGGAATTTTATATCTTTAAAAAAATTATTAGTATTTAATTTCAAGAGTTGGATTCTCGTTTTAACTCGATTGCTAGTTTTGGCTTAATGAGATTACTGCAATTTTTGTATAACCCATAATTGATCCTAACCATGGTTAACTTCTAACCATAGTTAGTACTTATCACTGATCCTATTTTTTTTATTGTATTATTATTATTTTTATCATTATAAATATTTGTCTCTCTTTTCTCTCTCCCCTTTCTCTCTCATTCGCCTACCCTCGTAACCTTTCTCTCTCGTGCTTTCTCTCTTCGTGCTTTCTTTTTTTCCCAAATCATAATAGTAGCAACAACAACCAGAGGAGTCGTTGTCGCCGCCCGCCCTCCCTATCGGATGCCACACCACCACCCCGCTACTTCATCTCCTTCCTCTAGCCTCCACCATCTCCTTCCCTGACCCTAAAGAGCCTGCTAGCCGCCTCTCTCCCCTGCAATCCCCACCACTGACATGGTTATATATGATAAAAATCTGTCACTTTCGAGACCTTCCTCATCCAATGCTTTTTCGTACAAACCTTAGTATATGGGAGCTGCCTGCACTGAAGGACAATGTCAGGAGAAGGGTGTCACGACCCGCATCCAGTGTAAGGGCACGAGAACGTGGGTATGTCCAGCCTACGTCGTAGCATCGACGGTAGAACATTGTCTAGTAAACAATACTATTTAATCATCTCACACAATAATATATATATATATATATATATATATATATATATATATACCTGTCAATGATATCTCAACTCCAAAAGGAGGACAATATGGTAATGATATAATACTCAATCACAATAATATAGAGGAAGATAATGGCACGATAACATATAAATGAATGAAATCACAAAATTACAGCTAGAGAAGTAATAACAATATCCAAGTCTATAAGTCTAGCTACACCATCATAAAGTCTAAGATAACAACAATAACTCAAGGTCTAAAAGATGTTGGAGACAAATCCGGTACAAAATGCTAAGTAATATAACTAAGGTATCTAGTGACACCAGCTAATCCTCTCGGTAATCACTCTTGAATGTCAGGGCCCATGGTCGCCACTCCCTCCTATGGTCCGTAATATATCGGACACCAGTCCTCTAAGTCGTCGTCTGAAAAATATATCCAGTCATGATTGGAGCAAAGTATAACTTAATAGCAGATCCAAGTTAATTGATAATACCTATAAACAATAATAGTGAATGTAATACTAGACAAGAAAAATAATGAGCAAATATCATAGTATAGTAGAAAAGAAGGACAGATAATCTGGAGCAATAAGGCATAAACTGTACACAATGAAATAGAGTATAGAAAAGAACTGAACTACACTAAGTGTTCGAAATACTAGTTAGATATGTGATCAACTTGGGTTATCAAGGTCTACTATCAAGGCTATAACACAATCATCTGTACAATATGATTAGCTATTGTCTACAAGTAACATAATCATATAAGATTGGCTATTGTCTACGGAGTAACACAGTCATACGTGAAGTGTATGATTGGCTGTTGTCTACATGATGCAATACATTTTTTAAAGTTTTTGATCACATATCTATCTAGTACTTCTCCCGCCCCAACTAGTACAATAGATCCAAATCATGACATGTCACGACAAGATAATCACAATGCAATGTCTATAATACAAGCACAATGATCACGGTCTATGTCACGCCCCAGTCCCAAAATACGTAGGACTAGGACACGTAAGCATGCCAGCCGCATGAATATGGCACTCCAATATATGGAAACCATAACACACGTACGCTGTAATATGAATAACAATTCACAAGTGGTAAATATATATGTCACAGGGCATAACTAAATCTCATCCACAGAAATCATATATAAATGAATAACCAATATCTATAACTAGATCTCAATATAAAGTATCTAATGATGGTAGTCGGATGGAAACAAATCCACTACCGAACCAGAATATAAGATAAACACAATAAATGCAATATAAGAATATCAACTAACAATCACGGCTCGAAGAGAAGACCTCATCGCGATATACGTAGCAAGTCCGGATCTGCGCTCCTACAAATACTCATGAACAATACACCTGGAAAGGGCCAGGTCCTCAGAGGGACATAACAAGATACATAAAAGCATGCCATAACATAAATACTGTGAAAACTCAAGGGTGACCTAACCAGCTAAGTGAAATGCACTTTGAAGACAACCTTGGTACGTATGGGTAGGTGAAAAGTATAAAGCGTAACGTCAAGCCAGAGGCTAAGTATCTGGCATTAGCTGTAAACTGGATGCCAGATGTATATGCTGACTACATCACCGATCATGATAGCGCGCAGCTAGTAACCTCTGCCAGATGTATCGACAAGCATATACTCCCATAACCAGGCAACACTGATCCCATAATCGGGTAACACTGACCCATAACCGGGTAACACTGAGGCTCACGGCCCCACAGTTTACTCTGAAACTACGGCAACCAAATGTCTGTCCCATACGCCTACTAATTGTCTTCCTCGCCCAATGATCTATGCCTGTTGTATCCATAACACGCAGTAGCTACTACACCGAGATAGAGTGCAAGTATCAGTGTCGTAACTCTGGCTCATAGTCTATCGTTAGAACGATAGTCCAACCTCACAACCAAACAAGGACAAGGATTGGACCTTCGTACTACAATAGTCTATGCTCCGACCACTAATAACTGCTAAGTCTCTAACATGCAATACTATTAGCAGTTATATCCTAACCGCCGCACGACTTACACGTACAGGTGGCCAACAGCATACGCAAGTTCGTGTCCTACATGAGACTCACAACACGTGTAAGAGATGTGTCAAGGCTTGGGAAGTCATACCAATAACTCCACAACTTTAGGTGGGTCTACTAGACACTTGGTCAGACACAAGTCCTAACGTCAACACCTCCGTTGACTGCACCCGAGTCTCTCTCGGACGCACACAATTACATAAATAAATATGCAGCTAATAATACAGAATTTAAACAGTACAATAAGGCAAGGTATACTTGCCTGGCAAGAAGCTGTGTAGTACCAATAACCTGCTCCTGAAGTCGCGCAGATAAATCCAACAGATCTTCGGGGTCAACGTGCACAGGTACGAGAATCGGGGTGACTGTTGTGGGTTGTCTGCAAGGGTGACGGGTCTATGATGAACACGAGGACGAGGGTGATTAGGTCAATGATGATGATCGTAAAGGGGTTGATGATGATTACCATGGTGATGATAAGGACGATGATGATGATGACTAGGATGATGATGGCGGGGACGACGATATGGATGATTAGGGTTAAGGTATTGGTGATGATGATGATGATTGTAAGGGTGTTAATAGCAATAGTGGTGGTGATGATAATGTATGGTGGTGATGTGTTAATGGATGATGATGGGGATTATGTGTGATGATGATGATAATTATAATGGTAATGGTGAAGGGGTGGCACTATTCAGGCCAGGGGCTCGGGCGGTCGAGGAGGAAGAGGCTGGGTAGGGAGGAGAAGGTGGTTCTGGTGGTCGAGGAGGAGACAGGGAATGGTTTTAGTGAAGTGTTGGTGGTGGTGACTGGCTGAGGGAGGTGGTCGGGGAGGAGAAGGAGAGGAGGTCGAGGGTGGAGGCAGGCTGCTCAGGTGGAGGGCTGGCCGGGGAAGAGGCCGGAGAAGAAAAGGGAAGCTGGAGGTGCAGTGGTGTCGGGGTGCAGCGGGGTCCGGTTCATCGAGGGTGCAGTGGGTCGGGAGCTCGGTCGGAGGGAGAGGAGGAGACGATGGTGAACAGCGGGGTCGACGGCTCGTGGTTCTTCGGTCGTGCAAGAGTGGTTCGACGAGGGAGATGGCCGGCTCGGGATGTTGGAGTTGATGGCGTTTAATGGCAGCGGCGGTGGCGTATTCAGGTGAGTCGAAGGGAAGGGGGATGGCTGTGCAGGCAGAGGAGGGCTCAGGCGGTGGGTTGGTCATCGCGTGGAGGGGTCAGGCGAGGGCACGGCGGGTGCGGGTGCCACTCCGGCGAGTCTCAGCTGGGGTCGGCGGGTTAACGCCGGCGAGGGGAGGTCGACAGGGATGATGGGAAGGAGATGAAGACTAGGGTCGGCTGGGAAATAAGTTGGGGATGGTGATTTAGAGAAAAAATAAAGAAAAAGGAAAAGAAAAGTTATTTTATACATGTGGACTAGGGTTTTGTTGACCTAGGAGTGGGCTTGGTCAACACCTCCTTGGGGTTGGGCCTTGGGCTTTTATGGGGATATTGGGGAGGGCTATAAATTACATGGTTTAAAATGCAAGGATGGGGTTTAAAATAAACGGGACGATGTTGCGCGTTGCACATTCCGAAAATTAGGAGAAAATTCCTGCGAAGGGGAAATTGGGTTTTCTTCATGCATTGTCCAATGGTGTGGACACCTAAATATATTTTTTGCATAAAATGCCCAACAATTAAGAAAATTGCACAAGAATGGAAATTGGGTTTTAATTTATTAAAATACCGCGCAAGGTGTTCTAGAATTAATTAGAAGTACATAAGATTAAAATTAGGTGGGACACAAGTGTCAGGAACATAGAGGGTACAATGTAGAATATTAATAAAATTTGGATTGTATAAAACGGTCAAGATTGAGTCTCCAATTTCGATTGGAACGCATAAGGGTACAAAGTCATATTTTATTTAGAATTAAACAATAACGTCTGCGACAAAAGTCGTACGACTAAAATGTAGCACAAGAAAACATAATTATAAGTTACACCGAGGTCAGAATAGAAGGCGGGCACGTCTAGGACAAGGTTATAAAATTTGTAGATAGGCAATGGCTAGTGTAGTGCTCCAATTATCGAAGCAACGGTAAGGTGCGCTAAGCGATAAAATATTGTACAGTTAAATCAAATGCCGTGTTCTATTTCTAATTGGGTTTAAACTAGCCCTAATTTCACTATCTAAGCCAAGTGGACCTAATTTTGGGTAAGGGGGTTTACAGTCTATATAAACACGGAGAATATCAAGGTAATAACTAAAAAGTAACATCTCATAACGAGGATCCAAATATACTAATCTGTGTACCATAGTGTCAAGTGTCAAGTAAAATATTTATAAATACTTGTATTATAGTAATTATCAAATAATAAAAACTATCAGAGAATGTACTCGCCTGAGGTCCAGAGAAAATGGTATAATTCGGTGTCCGTACTGATGTCACGCAGACCTATATATGAAATTTTATGTCATTTGGTATATTGGAGTAATAAACATGCTTAAATAAGCTAAAATATCATTTCTAGGTTAAAATTAGGTCATACTAGTCAAACTAGGTCAATATCTTAATTCTAGGTTCGTACCTAGCTTCTAGGGTGGTTACAAGGCTAACTAGGTAATTCTAGGTGATACTAGGTTGTCACTAGGTTTCTAGGTCAACACTTGCTAAACAAGGTTATATTAGGTCATACCTTACTAAAACAGGTTATAGTAACTAATATTATAAATACTAGTTAATATAATATGCTATATATATATATATGGTAAACGGGATATGAGCCATAGTGCTCATATTCCTATATGAGCCATGTATATGTGGACCAATAACAATAGACTCCTACATCCCATGTGCACCCATTTGCACTAGTACATTATATTTCTATTGGTGCACATGTGCATGGCTCATGTAGGAATATGAGCACTATGGCTCATATCCCGTTTACCCATATATATATGTAAACGGAATATGAGTCATAGGCTCATATTCCTATATGAGCCATGCACATGTGGACCAATAGAAATAGATTCCTACATCCCATGTGCACCCATGTGCACTAGTACACTACATTTCTATTGGCCCATATGTGCATTGACTCATGTAGGAATATGTGCCTATGGCTCATATCCCTTTTCTCCTATATATATATATATATATATATATATATATATATATATATATATATATATATATATATATATATATATATATCATATGATACCTTGATCTATACTAACGTAACACACTAATACCTTAGCTCATTATTTGGGTATCTCACCTATACTTTGCCAATACCCTATCTATATACTTAATATCTTAAGCTAATACCTTAACTATGACTATTTGATACTCATATCATAGTACCATAACCATATCATAAACCTTAACCCAATATCCTAATCTTAATTCTAACCAATGATACTAAATCAATGTATCACAACTCACTGATACCTTCCTAGGACCAATCCCACACGTAACATCTTTTACCCTTCATTACACTAACCCACTCCACTTACTCATGACACTTCTATACACACTTTAAACGTTCAAACCTAACCTACACTTACTGACACAAGCTCACAAGTAACTATTGACACACTTGGTATCAGTCACAAGTGCACAGGTCCCAAATTACTACAACCCAAGTCCACTCGATCACTGATACCAACTCTTCCCATTCTCTGATACTCCTATACCTGACCCCAAAATCTCTGCTCCAAGTTGCACAATAACTGAACTCAGTTTCCTTCTCACAACTGATACTCAACTCCTCACCTAAGTGCCCGAGCCCCTTCACTCTCCTTTCACAAGCACAACAATCAACTGGACACCCTTCCTTACTTCCAGTTACTTGCAGTTAGAACACACTAAAATAACACTCTGATACACCCAGAGCATCCCCTCACATTTACCCATGAATGCAGCAAGCATGAACAGACCTGCACATCCTGAACAAGCATACACAATTTCAGTTCAGTTCTCCCTAGATATTTCCCATGTTTGATACACATTTCTGGACCACTCATGGCACTTAACTCAACACATACCACACACATCTCCATCTACCTGAGCCTGTTATTAACTACACTAACCTTCCTCACTGCTTACCTGCAAATTAACACACAGATCATGTGATTGTCCAAATAGTTGCAACAACGCCCCTAACACATCTAGTACCTGATCCCTCACCACTGATACCACTAGAATGCAATGGCCTGTGCACAAGCTTATGCACAATAGTGTAACAATGGTGCACATTTTTGTGTGCACACTGCAAACATCCTCTTCCCAACTGCACATAACTAGAACACAAATAACAACAGCTGAACCAGTCCTACTTCCCTTCTCCCCACGACCCATGACCTTCAACTGATACAACATAGTGCAGTTGCTAAATGCCCCCAAACTCTCTAACACTTGCAGTCACTTGCCTCTCCTCCTTCCTTCCTCTAACCCACAACTCTAGTATCAGTTAACCCCGACCAGTAATAGCACTATACTAGCATCAGGTACACTCCACTCAACCAACTTGCTACTTACCTAATTCTTCTTTTTGCTAATACACACATAACAGACATCAAATACCCCTACTAACTGGGCAAAAACCAATCTAGACTGCCCTCCTACTGCCACTAACTACTACCAAAATAAAGAATACATGTATGCATTGCACAATCATCTATACACCCACACACACATACCCTAGGTAAACACACAGTCACACACAGTATCAACTAACACAACAACACCTAAAGCACAAACCAACACTATACAATACACATCAAGATACACCAATACATAAGATCAAACACCTAGTGTGCAACACCTAGTGTCCCAACACAAGTGTCATAAAACTCTAGGATACACTCCCAAAACTCCACACCATGATGCCACAACCCCATAATACCGAATATATATATAATTTATGATATATAATAATTAATATAACTGAAACTAATGCTAATAATAGGAAATTAGTCTCTAAAAGAATAATACAAGGAAAAATACCAAATTTATACCCCATATCATGAAGTATCGTGATACAGACTCTGCGTATCCAAATGTGGAGACATAACTAGACTCACACAACCAATACAAGCCTAATTAAACCTAATTGACCTAATGGCAAATACTTGGTGCTCCAATCTTGGATTTTCCCCAAATTAGACACCAAAACCAATGTAACTTCCACCATAGGCCTCTTATTAACCTAATTATTCTTCCTATGGGTAGCCCTTAGTCATGAGTAGGTTTCTAATGGTCAAATACATTATTTAGAATTTAAATGACAAGGGAATTATGAAGTTTACCTATTGGGAGATGGATTCCCAATGTTACACACCAAGAGGACACAATTCTAAGGAATGGACACTTCCTCAAGCTAGCTTCCTTCCAATGCTTCCTCATGCTAGGGCCGACCACCTTTATTAGGGTTGGGTTTGGCAATGTACAATATCTATTATGCCCTCTAGTGGTTGTCATGAAGGAATATTTAATAGGTGGAAGGATCTCTTCCTAATGCAAGAAATATTCTATTCTTTAACTACGGGATTCACTAATTAATCTAACTAAACATGACTAATCTAATGTGGCTCAATGTGGTTCAATTGGTCTAGTTTAGGTTGCACCCACTCCAAGTCTAAATACTAGTCCAAACCACTAGCTAGCACACACAATATAAAATAAATATATCACTAACTATTGTAATATAAATAAAATTATGAAATGACAAAAATATCCCTCTCTGAAAAAGTTACAATTACAAAGGGGAAGATGGCGGAAGGGTATAAAAGTGGGCATGCATAAATTATTCAAGCCCAAGAAGCTAACCCTCCGCCGCCATCAAGCGCCGCCGACAGAGTTTTAATTAGGAATCAATCCAACCTGTAATCAATACCATGGACGCATAAACAACCAGTGGCAAGCCTCGGTTCGAGAAAAACACAGCTAGCATGTTGTATGGGTAGGAACAACTTTGCTTGTTTTGAACAAGTTCATTTCTCACATTATGGCAAGTTGTCACATAATGTTGTTGCATGCTTATCTCGAACAAAGAGAGTTATGATATTCTTACATGCTTCATCACGAAGGAAGCAAGTCAAAGTAATCTCTGCATAAAAATTATATCATCAGTGTCTAGCAAAAAAGGATGAACATGTGAAATATACGCATAGGATAAAACTTCCAGTGTAGGAGTTCAGTGATTCTGAAACACGCAGAATAAACTGCTAGTATTTAAGCTTAGTGGTTTTGAAGTATTCAAATGAAAAGAAACCATCCACATATGAACACTTGAGTTTCGAGCATAATGAAAGAGGCGGTTTGCTCGTGCGCATCTTTCTGCGCAGACGAAATATCAAGGTAGAATCCTCCTCTCGGAGTAGTATGGATGCATCATGTCTGTATTTACAGAAGTTTTCTATGTTCCTTTTTTTCTCATTCATTTACAGTACATATGAAGAGAAAGAAGATAGAAGGAAAATAACATATAAAGACACGAAAATAAGGGAAGACAATAAGTAGTAGCCTCGCCTCCTCTCCGAACGTCCTACATATCATCATAGGGCATCTCTTTATTCGACTCCATTGAAGTCTGTATAACCAACCCCGCCTGGTTGCAATGGTTCTCCTCGTGACTTCCCTGTGATCAACAACAATAATGATTTCCATAAGTCAGCTACGTTCAAGCATAGAGAAAGTGGTAAGTTAAAAATTTCTCTTGGGTCTCTCCCTTTATTTATAAAGAGGAATGTGATATTTCGATTATCGAGGAGTGCCAAACGGCTCACGATAATATCCCCCATAAAATCGTAGGCAACGCTTTAAAAATCTTCTTGCCTTAATGATAGTGTCAAATCAAAGACTACGTCAAATCAATGCTGAATTGACAATTGGCAGTGTAAAAAATATCATGAATATACGCAACAGTTGAGATACGCCCGAATTTTATATTGAACGAAAATTTGTGCGCAGAATCAGAGCAGTTTAAGTTCATATGCTTCTCGCTTCAAAGAATTTTGAATGAGGTCTTGTAGAAGCATAGAAAATATATACAGAAAAAGGCTTTGTAAATGGTCCAGAAATAAGTGGCTCAGAAGAAAATAGTCTTCAAAAGCGCACATTTTGAGTTCGCAGGTGAGAATAAAGGCACACATTTATCTCTCAACTCGACCGAAAGTTCAAACGGGCATATTTTCCACAGTAGGTTAAAATGTGTGTAAAAGTCAATCAGTAAATGACAAATTGTCATCAAATGTGTCTGACACCTGACACTGCAACACATGTACGAAAACTAACTACGATGGCCGAGGCAATTACGTCAGAGTAATCATATCCTTTAACTTTTTCCTCGAGAAATATGTCACATGGCAATCCAAGACGGAGGTTAGCATAAAATGTGCGCGCATATCACATTTTTTCTTGGAAAGGAATAATTGTGTGCATTTTTATGAATTAAAATTTTAGTTTTAAAACCATTAGTGAACGGTTAAGAATTCAAGGAGATCTTGTGCATTTAATGCCAAGATTTCAGAGAACGTGAACAGACGGTTGTTACCATGATCGAAGCCTTCCTTGTACTGGTGGTCACGTGTCAAAGCTAATATTAATTTATGCAAAGTATTAAGTGCAACGCGGGTGGCAATTATCCACAAATATGTGCAGAAATGGCAAACACATTGCATATTAACTATTTTCTATGCAAAATCTTAGTCTAACCGTTATAGTACTTAACAATTATAAATACCTAGATCAGCGTCATTCTAGAGGATTGAAAGCATCATATCTTGTACTAGATCCCTCTTGATGCCAATTTCTCAAGTGTTCGAGACTTAGCAACCTTTTCGTGCTCGTTTTTAGGTGGTCCAAAGAATAAAATGATCGATTGCAAATCAGATCTCCATAAATACTACTTTTATATAATCTTTGTTTTACTTGTTCTTAGATATTCTTGTATAGGATTCTTTGTACCTACAAAGTTATAATTTTGAAATTCATAATACAAGTTAGCAAGACTTTTGTCCATGGTGAACGCTTCCTAGACTACTCGTCTTAAGGTCATCCTATCGCCCCACAAATGCTCAATATTGGGACGCATGTATGCCTAACTAGTAAGGCTACCAAATTCATAGCTAGGCCACACTTAAACATCCAGATAAGTCATCTTCCAAGGAAAACTAGAAATTACTGCACACACCCCTTGCCTAAGGCCAAACCTTACCCAACAAATCTAACGAATTCTAACCAAACTCGGGAAAATACCTCTAACTCCAAAAGGTTAATGAACCAACTCAAACTATCTTGCTAACTCAAGTATCACCAACAATCTAATAGTCAAAGTCTATTTAACAAGGTCATTACTTAGGGTAAATTCACCCAACAATATTGTCATCTATATCATAATCGATGAAATCAATCCATGAAACTCTTACAACCGAAATCCTAAATCTATAAGTTAAATTCTACCGATTCAAAGTTGCATATCCCAATCACCAATCGCAAGATAGAAATTTCAATCACCAATCGCAAGTTGAAAGTCTTATTTTGTCTTTTTCCATAATCTATCAATCATAACTTAATCCTAATTCCGATATAACTCATACTTGATTTCTATGCATCCAATTTACTTGTATAGCCAAGATTAACTTAAAATCAATTAGCAAATCAAGAAAAATCTCATAGTTACCAAATATTTTGATCTTACAAATATATTCTAGCCAAATTATAGGTCGACCAAAAAAATCCTCATATTCCATCAATTTTGCTACTCCGAATTTATTAAGTCAATTATAAGAAATTTTAACACTCACTAAGCTAAGTATAACTAAAATCCATTCATGTAATACTCAGGATTACCTAACCAAGTCATAAAAAACTTCAATACTATCATTCAAACCATATATAGTCTATATATCTAGAATCCATCAAAACAATATACTTCCACGATTCATCACTACTAAAATACTACAAATCAACGATGGAAGGTTGGTGATGGATCAATTATCAATGGCTATACTTTGGCAGAATGACTAACAATTAGTATTTCTGGTTTTAATTAAGTAGGCATCATCAGGTCATCGCAGATGTATCACCAGTTTACGTCTCTAACTGCGAGAACAATACGAGAAAACTATATGACGATCCAACGACACCTGGTCGTTATTATATTTTATTTGGTGACAGATAGAGAAGTCGCATGTCCGTCTCCCAGTATTGTGTCCTAGTTATAGAAAAGACGGCCAATCAAAATTTTATTTTCATTCAATTTTTGTCTTCCTCTCATATCTCTCTCTCTCTCTCTCTCTCTCTCTCTCTCTCTCTCAATGTCGATACTCCTCCTCCTCCCTATTCCCTACTCCTCCTTTCCTGCTCTGCCTTTTCGATGTCGATACTACTCTGGCTTCTCAACGCTGGACTCCCCCGAATGGCTCCCTCTTTCCGACATTGTTTTAACCGCCTCTATCGACCTCTATACTACTACTCCTCCTCCTAGCCCCTCCTCGTACTCCTCCCTTCTTAGGTTTGAACCATAATTTTGATGCCCAAATTTTTATTCCTCTATTATGGCCAATATTCCTAATTCTATTATCTTGTGTCCTGTTAGATATGAGGAGGATGAATTATTTTTAACAAACTAAAGACGTTGAGTTGTGTCTTTATGGCATTGGTCTTGCTCTTCAATTCCACTGACTTGGCCTTTACTATAGTGACAATGGCTGAGACTACCTGCTTCAGGAAGGCGGTAGCCTTGGTCTTCATATTCTTAACACTTGCCAAGACACATAAAGGAAGAGTTGAGTGAGGGTGATGATCGAGTATATATATAGTCGTGAAAGTACTTGAGAGTTAGAACCGGGAGGAATTAAAAATCTTTGAAGTGTTGATTACTTATGAGTAATATATAAGTAGTAGATATATGATTAAGGAAGTGGTTGGTTTGGCATGGAGGGATCCTTGTGGGATTTGATGGTTATTTATAGAGTTATTTGAGAGGATAGGTACAAGTTGTATCAACTTAAGCCCACTTGTTTGATGAAAGTAAATGATTCAAATCTAGAAAGAGTGGCCGCTAAAGGCATGCTAAAATCAGTAGGTACGAGGGGAAAAAGACCATAAACACAAAGTAGGTTTGGAAGAACACTTGGCTAGATATATAGGCTTCTTTTATTTTTCAGTATGAAGTTTACTTAAAACTTTGTAATCTACATCTCATTCTCTCTTTGTATGATCTTAATATGTTCAATATGAAGTTCTATTTATGAACAATACTTCTCTAGGAATCATAACTACTCAAAATATTAGTAGGGGTGTCCATGTCGCATCATGCCAACGTGTACCGAATACGACATAGACACTCTAAAATAGGTGTTGTGTTGGGGTCACCATAATCATATCGTACTGTATCTATGTATATATCCATGTTAGTAGGATATAGATAAATATAGAGTGTATATATATATATATATATATATATATATATACCCCCATTGTCTATAACAATAACGATGAGGCATAACTCGTGCATCTATTTAACTGGCGAGGCAGAGACTATACACCCCTGCAGCCATTTTGTGCACCTCAAATTTTGTATGTACCTCAGTTCTCATGCATGTCTTAATTTTTGTGCCACCTTGATCTTTGTTTCATTTTAGTTTACGTGCGCTTCGACTTTCATACCCATATCCCTGTACTACTGGCAGGACCCATATTGTATAACCCTCTCTCCATCCTTTTAATTCTTGTATTTGTGTTATTTATTTTATAGTTTTTTATTATTATATAATATTGATTATGAGGACCCCGATGGACTTGTAAGTGTATACCCTTAACCAGATCGCAGATTGAAGACATACTCACCTAATCGAGACCTCAAGGCAAGTTACCTTGCTCAAACGTGCATATTTTCTTGGTTATGCATATAATTGATGTGATTGAGGTGTATCAAAGATCGACAGGTATAGATTCATAGATGTTGTGGCTGGATAAATAATGATTATATTGCATAATAAATCATAAAAGTATATTTATGATGTATTATATATTTATGGACTATAGATGGATTGAATGGTGATATTGAAGTTTTCTATGACTTGGTTAGGTAACCCTGAGCATGCATGAATGTATATTAGTTAAAATTGACTTAGCGAATATTAGAATTTTTTGTGATTTATCTAATAGATTATGAGTAACAAAAATTGATGGAGTAAGGATTTTTGAGTCGATCTATTATTTGGTTTGAATGAATTTGTAAGATTAAAATATGTAGAGAGAAAATAATTTATTGATTTACTTCCAAGAGAGATGGTACATATATATAGGAGGAGGCTAGCCTCCTCCTTATTTTCTATCCGATGTGGGACTAAATAAGCCCCTCATAACTCAATACTCCACCTATCTATCGCCCATCTTGTTACAAAAGGTATCAAACTCTTTAGGACCTAAACCTTTAGTTAAACAATCAGCTAACTTCTCCGCTGATTTCAAATAGCTCAAGGTCAAAACTTTTCTATTCAGTTGCTCCTTGATGAAGAACCGATCAATCTCCACATGTTTGGTGCGATCATACTGAACTAGATTGTTTGAAGTATCAATTGTTGATTTGTTGTCACACCAAAGTTGTAGGGAGTCTCCTCTAAATAAATGCATCTCAGCCAACAAGCTCTTCACCCACATCATCTCGCACAGGCTAAATGCCATAGCCCTGTACTCGGCCTCAACTGTAGACATAGACACTGTATATTGCTTCTTGCTGCACCAAGATACAAGATTACCTCCAACAAAAATACAGTAACCTGTAGTGGACATACGATCATCCATACAACCCGTCCAATTGGCATCACAGTAGCCTTTAACTCTTAGATGTCCAAAACTTATGAACTATAACCCCTTTCCTGATCTTCCTTTAATATACTTGAGAATTCTGCGAACTGCCTCCATATGATGCTCTCTGGGATCATGCATATATCTACTCACCACACTCACGACATAAGTAATATGAGGTCTCGTATGACATAGATATATGAGCCGACCAACTAATATTTGATATTGTTCCTTACTCACCGGATCACCACCCTCAGCACACAACTTATGATTCTGCTCGATAAGAGTAGAAGCAACCCTGCAACCCAGCATTCCTGTCTCTGAAAGAAGGTCCAAAGTGTACTTTTGTTGAGAAAGTACTTTACCCTTTCGTGACCTTGCAATTTTAATCCTGAGAAAGTACTTCAACTCTCCCAGATCCTTAACTTCAAATTTCTCTCCAAGCCTTTTCTTCAACCATAGAATCTCCTCAGTATCGTCTCCAGTAATACAATATCATCAACATAGACTACAAGAACAGTGATACGAGTCTTGGAGTGCCTGTAAAGTATAGTATGATCTCCATTGCACTTCTTATACCCCATACCACAGACTGCAAGTCTGAATCTATCAAACCATGCTCTCGGAGATTGTTTTAGCCCATACAAAGACTTCTTCAATTTGTATACCTTCCTCGTTGCTTGTGAATTAGTAAAGCCTGGTGGAATCTCCATATACACCACATCTTGGAGATCCACGTATAAAAATGCATTCTTGATATCTAGCTGATATAGTTGCCAATTAAAGTTGGCAGCACATGACACCAACACTCAGACAGTGCTCATCTTTACGACTGGAGCAAAGGTCTCGTCATAGTCGATACCATAAGTTTTGCTATAGACTTTAGCAACCAATCTGTCCTTGTACCTGTCAATATTGCCCTCTAGAGTTTGCTTAACAGTATAAACACATTTACATCCAACAGCACGCTTTTCAGCTGGCAATGGTATCAGCTCCCATGTGTCGTTCTTTTTTAAGGCCCGAAGTTCCTTCTACATGGCACTCAACCCCCCTAGGATCTTGCTTAGGTACCTGCCAGTTGTTAGGTACAAGCACTGAAACTAATGATGCAAGAAAGGACTTATATGCAGGTGGAGTGGATGCATATGAAATGTAATATGCAATGTCAGTATCCCAACTGCCAAACTTAGCTGAAGGTTTTCCAGCATTGACTTTAGAAGCTCTACGAAGCAAGACAAGATGATTAAAAGTATTAGGGAAGGAATTATTACCAGGTGACTCAGATGGAAGGGCCGAAGAAGGTCCTAGAGAAGAGGGACTTGGGACATCAGCATTTGTGGGTACTAGCATAGGGACATCAGAAGAAGCTCATGCTGCTCCTGTTGCTCCTATTGCTGCTGCTCATGCTGCTCATACTGTTACTGCTCATTCTCCCTATATACTCTCAGCTCCCCTTGACCGTCGGCTCCCCTTGAGACACCATCACTCCTCGGTGACTCAAAAGGACATAGAATCATACTAACCACGATGACACTTTCATTCTTTCCCTCTCTACTAGCATTAGTAGAGCCATCCTCGAACAAGAAACTTAACTCCGTCTTCTCCCCATAAAATAGTTCAAACTCCCGGAAGGTCACGTCTATACTGACAAACAACCTTCTTTCAGTAGGATACCAACATTTGTATCCTTTCTGACTTGGTGAGTATCCCACAAAGATACATTTAACTGCTTGTGGATCCAGCTTGCTCACCATCATTCTATGATCTCGCATAAAATATGTACAGCTAAACACTCTGGGAGGAACAATAAAAATATTAGAGTCCAAAAGCATCTCACATGGTATCTGCATCCCTAATACTCTTGATGGCATCCTGTTGATTAGATAAGCTGCTGTCATAATAGCCTCACTCCACAAGAATTTTGGCACATTCATTGTCAGCATCAAAGAACGTGCCACTTCTAATAAATGCCTGTTTTTGCATTCATCCATCCCATTCTAAGCAGGAGTGTCTGCGCAAGTGGTTTGATGAAGAATTTTCTAACTAGAGATGAAATTAGAAAACTCATTGTTGGTGTACTCGGTCCCATTATATGTTCAAAGAATCTTTACATGTACTCCAATTTGGGTCTTCACATATGCCGAGAAGTCTTAAAAATATTTGTATACCTCAGATTTCTGCTTCATCATGTAGATCCTGGTCATACGTGAGTAGTAATCAATTAAGGTAACAAACCATCTGAATCCAATGATAAAAATAGTAGGATACGACCCCCAAACATCAGAATAAACAAGTGCAAATGGCTCAAAACTTTGAAGACCAACCATTTTATAAGTAGAACATGTATGCTTTCCAATTTCACAAGCATTACAAAATAACTTTTTTTGTCTACTTTATTCATTATCTCAGGTTCTAACTTATTCAAACTATCACAAGATAAATGCCCCAATCTGCAGTATTGGAGCATGGATTCTGTCTCTGGACCTCCACTAGTAGTTGCAGCAAGCATTGCAGCCTCCCAGTCTAGGTACCAAAGACCATCACGCTTGATGCCAGTCCCAAGCCTCTTCTCCGTGGCCTTCTCCTAGGAAGAACACATATCCCGATCAAAAAGAACAATACAATTCAATTGATCAATGAGAGAGCTAACAGAAAGTAAGTTGACCAAAAATGAAGGAACATGCAATACATATGACAGGGTAACAGATAAAGTACAATGGACAGAGCCAGTACCCCTGATGGGTTGGGATATCCCATCAGCAGTCTGAACTGTCTCGGGATGCATATGCTTGCTCGGATAATATAATGCAAACTCACTAGATGCACATGTGATATGCCTAGAAGCACCTGAGTCTATGATCCAACCAGTATGATATTTAGTGGATGCAAATGCCTGAACCAGAATATCTTTTCCCATATGAGCAACGTAACCAGTAAAGTTACCAAGGTAGGTAGTGTTATCCAGATCCTAAGTGTCTAGTCCCTTGCCCTTAGAACTCTCAAACTGAAGCTTGAACTGACGTAGTTCCTCCAGTTCTATCATCTCATATCCAGTGATTTAGGTAGTGGTCTCCTCCGTCATATCTGGGTGAGAAACTCCCTCGCCTCTGCGTCCCCTCCCTCCACGTCCACCTCTCTGTCTTCTACCTCTTCAGTCACGACCAGAATTGTGAGGTTGAGGGCAATTGTAGCTGATGTGCCATTTCTTCCCGTAATTATAGCACTCCATATCATCGCTGGTGGGAGCACTAGGAACCACCAATACAGAACGGACAGCTGGTGAGGTCTCGCCTTTTATCACCTTCTGTCGGATCTCCTCTTGCTCCATCGATGCAACAACCTCATCCAGGAACTGGAAAGATGGCAGATGACACATTGCTTCCCTCCTAGCCTCAAAATGTGGGTTCAGACCCTAGAGAAAATGAGCCACACGCCTACGCTCAAGGTACTATTTTCTAAGGAGAACATCTGCCAGATTTTGCAATGATAGCGGATCATAGTAGTCCAAGTCCCCCCATAAGTGACGTAGCTCCGCTTTATACTGGAGTACTGTCTTTTTCCCCTATATGGTAGCATCAATCTTTTTCTCAACTTTCATCATCATCATGACACTCCCAGCTCTAGAGTACATCCCAGCCAATGTCATTCAGACATCAGCTATACTGCAGATCGACTTTACCATCCCAGCTATGGATGGAGACACAGAAGTCAGCAGCCAAGAAATTACCAGAGAATTAAGGTGACTCCATGTGATCCACTCAGTAATCGTCTTATCCTTTGGCTCAGTGCACTCTTTCTACACATATTTTTCAAGTTCCTTGGTCCGAAGGTTCAACAACGCCCTCCTAGACCAACTTAGGTAGTTTCTCGTCCCCTCAAGTTCGATGTCATTGGGCAGCAACTCTATCTTCTTTATCACCTGCGACAGTTCTGGTGCCGGCACGATGGCCCTACTAGATGAGGTCTACTCTAATTTGGCCTGAAATACCCTGGCCACCCCCTCAAGTATCTTTTTCAACTCCTAAATAGTCACAGGTATTCCCATCTCCAGAGTTGCATACAGGGATGAGGTCAAACGTAACTCAAACACGTGTCGTGCGCCTATATGCGATCACGACTTTCTCCATCTATCTGTACACCCCCAAACTCATGCAGCATGAGAAATGTACGATGGATAGAACTTGTCAGAATAAGGGCTAAAAATAGAGATTTGTGCAAAACTTCCTAGAAAGTATGCTCTCTAATCTTAGAACCCACGTTAAGATCGAAATCAGAGGATTACACAAGAGTTCCTTTCTAATTATCCACGATCCAACGACGGGTTTGACGACACCCGCAGGCAAACCTACAGGGAACGTCGACGACACCCGAGGGTGGGGGGCTTCCACTCACAGAGGAACGCGGGGGGGGGGGGGGGCTTCCATTCGGGTCGAGGAAGGCAGAGAAGGGGTTCGAATGAGAAGAGAAAAAAAATTAAATTTTTTTTGGGAAAAATGATTCAGAGCTTTGGCTTTGATACCATGTAGAGAGAAAATAATTTATTGATTTACTTCCAAGAGAGGGAGTACATATATATAGGAGGATGCTAGCCTCCTCCTTATTTTCTATTCGATGTGGGACTAAGTAAGTCCCCATAACTCAACAAAATAATTGGAGACTGTAAGAATTGCCAATATATTAATTGATTTTAAGTTTATTTTGACTATATAAGAGAATTGAATGCATATAAATTGAGTATAATGTTAGGATTTGTGATTGAGATTGGAAGATTTGTGACTTATAATTGGTGATTGAGATTTTTGACTGGATTGGTTGAAATTTGTCAAATAGATTGGGGATTTGGACTATTTGCATGGATTGATTTTGCCGATTATGATATAACCGAAGATGATTGTTGGATGAATTTACCATTGGAAATAACTTTGCTAGATAGACTTTGACCCATGATTATGTTAATAGACTGTTTTGAGTTGGTTCCATAGCAGTTTTAGGTAACAAATGTTTCCCCAGTTTGGATTAGAATTTCTTAGATTACTGGATAATATTTGACCTTAGGACACGGGATGGATATAGTAATTTTTAGTTATTTATTGGTGATGGGTGATCCTGATTTTTAAGTGTGGCTTATGAGTTAGCTAGCCATAATGGTTAGACATACGTTCTAATATTGAGTGATAGGATCGATAGTATGACCTTAAGAAGAGTGCCTAGGTAGATTGCGATAAGAATAGAAGTGAGATTATGGATATTGGAAGATAAGCCTAAGAGATGATTTGGTTCTTGGAAATTTTGTTGGATTATTGCGATTGGAAGAACAAGATTGTATTTGGGTTTAGTGGCTTGATTTCTTATTATTGGATTATGATTTAAAATTGTGTTTTAAAAATAATAATTGATGGTATTGTGATTCTTGGATTAAATTTAAATTGCTTTTGAATTGAACTTGAGAGTATGTTAATAATTTCATATTTGGCTGAAAATTGTGGAGATTGATTATTGTTGGTTGGATTATGAGAACGTCGGAACTGACTTTAAATTATGGATGGATTTTTCTAGAATTTGATGTGAGACTGAAATTGGACTATGTTAACAGAGATTATGATAATATTAAAAGGAGTACGATTGATGTATGCATAGTAAGATATTCAAATTTGGTTAAGTTGCATTCTTGGATTGAGAAGTTCTCGAGAGTCGAAATGTGGATTGATTCAATGGTAAAATTCTGAGATAGTGGGATTCTTCTACAGCTGAGCATGGATGTGTAATTATGATTGAGACTTTAATACATTTAGATTTGACAAGTTGTTTAATAATCAAAATTGATCTTATGAGAACGGTTTGGATTGTGTAAGGTGTAATGCTCAGAAATTGATAGAAATATCGGTTGGATTTTTCCTTAAGTGTATTGATATTAATTGGATAAGTATAAATAGTATGATAAGTTCTTGAGATGCTTATAAAAATTTCATATAGATTGATATTATATTGCAATGTGAATGGATCCATAGAAATTGGACCTAGTTGGTTTGGTTATGTCCCTCTGATTCAGAATCAGATAGTATAACGCCCGGGTAGGTTTGCATGTTTCTACATATTAAGTTTGCTAGTAATATCTTGCCTAGTGAGTTATAGAAATTGGGTTCTGTATGAGATACGTTGTTGATGGAGGCAAAGAATGTTGATGAAGTTTTTATAAATGGTTGGATCAATTTTGTTGTATAAGTTATTCAATGGATTTGGCTAAGGTTGGAGGAGCTTGTATTGATTGAGAAATAATGAAAATTTATGTTTGAGCGACCTTCAAAGTTTTGCAAGACATTCTATCTTGACAAGAAGGAAGAGGCTTTGTAGAGTTCATCTATTTGAGTATTTTTGGTACAATTATGGATTGGAAGAGTAGTACGTAGGCATAAGTAAGAGAGTTTTTGCAAGTATATTTATTGTGTGTCGAAGGATTTACTCAAATGTTGGTCAGAAATGGAAAATATTTCGTGTTTGTTTTGGTCCTTTATCGATGTATAATGTCGTAAAATTTTCTTTAGAGTTTGAATAAGAGATTGAGTAAAGAGTTTCTTGTTTGGTCAGTTGTGTAAAGGACTTTTAAGTTTTGACGATAATTTTTTTTCTAAGTGGTATATTAAGTAATGTCCCTCTCTGCACGGTGCCGTGGACTAGATGGTTTGCTCGAAGGGCTTGGTTGGATTTGGGTTCATGCAGAGATCATGGTATTCGAAATTGAAGACTATTCTTCATGGTGGATGGTTCTGATTCTTCTCTCCTATACCTCCATACTTAATAAAATAATGTTATTAGTCTTTATTTCTGTATGCCATGAGTCTTTTATGTTAAGTAAAATGAACCAATATAGATAACAGAGAGTAATATTATTGTTAACTTGCTGCTATAGAACATGAAATATTGAACTATTGATAGACTTGTATAATATAATATTATTAATTATGTTAGCATATAGAATATTGTACTATTGTTACAAATATGTAGATTATCGGACTGTGGTTTAGAGATAAATTTTATTAGAGAAATATTTGGGACATTTGGGTCGCTAAGGTTGTCACGACCCGCACCCGGTGTAAGGGTACAAGTCGGGAACAACGCCCAGCCTACGCCGCAGAATCGGCGGTAGAACGCTATCTGGGTAATCTATCTAGTAATATAAAGAACCACCAATAATAAAAATATACTCAATCACAGATCTAAGATAGAACGAGCACGAATATGATAAATAATAGAATAGTCACATACAACTCATGAGTCTAAAATAATACATTAATGAGTCTGAAAGAATACTAACAAATAAGCTGGAGACAAATTTAGTACAAAAAATACTAAGAAGCTACTAAACTCAGGTCATCTGCCTCAGTCGGGATAAGTCCCTCCTGAACCAGGGTCTCAGACTCTAAACCCATAACATCCTGAGGTCCATAATGTGTAGGGTACCAGTCCTCAGTATCATCTGAGAAAAATATATCTAGTCAGGAAAGGAGTAGAGTACATCTCTAACAGCAGTTCTAATCAATGATAAAAACTATATAACAGTAAATAGATGTGAATATACAATATGCACAATAAATACATGTGATACACAATAAGTAAATACTGGAATAAATACAAGAATAAATAATATGACAATGAACAAGAATACTAATGTCTAAGTGTGTGAGTACTAGCTTTAACATGTGATCGGCTTGGGAACTTGCACAAGAGTATAATGGCCTGGCTGATCATACGTGCGGTGTATGATTAACACTCACAAGGAACAAGACATGCACAAGGAGGGTATGATCACATATCTACACTAAATTACTCTCCACCCCCGACTGGTATAATAGATCCAACCATGGTATGCTATGACACGAGATTCTTTAGGAAGGTAGCAAATCTTCCCGAGAATCAGTATCTGTACATGCACAAGATAATCAATGAAACAAGACTTGCACAAGATACACCATATACAAGGAATAACATCTCATAACGAGATCCGGATATACCAATCCGTGTAACCATCGTGTCAAGAAATATGGATATCTACACTAGATACAATGAACATAGAGGATATCATAAACGAGAAACTATCAGAGAATGTACT